>MU868711.1:45108-59354 GCA_036418205.1 Ostertagia ostertagi | reverse complement strand
AGGTGAAATTGTCGGCGGTTGCCAAGGGATCGGCAGGTGCTGCTCTTCCTTGGCATTCGTCAAGTGCAGCTGGTGCGGCAAACAGCTATGTTTCACTTGCTTTATAGAGTTGTACCACACGTGTTAATAATCTGTTTGCAATAAATGGAAAATTTTACACATCGAGCAAATCCTAAATGATCCCGTGGTCTGCTCTGCGAGGGTTGTCCACGCTGATCACAAATACGAATAGTTGCTGGTGTCATTTATTCTCATTCTAGAGATACAATTTTCTAGCCAGTTTTCAGTGAAAACCTAGCGCACGGGGTCATTGCTGCTCCTGGTCACGACAATGACCAGTCAGACACTCATTTTGGCACTGGTGCAGTTTGGAGCCAAGATGGAGGTGCCAGCATAAAATGCAAAAATTTCGCGCGCGGAGGATCCGAACCACCAACCCAGTCCACTCGTGCCAACTCCAGTCCACAGCACTATCCGCTAAGCCATCCGTCGCTGCCGACATCCAAGCTGCAGATAGCTGTTATGAATCTTCCCGCACACTCCGTAGCATGTAGCATGACAAGGATCCATTTTTGGCTAAACCTCACGTTATTTTCGATGCACAGTTCACTACGACCTTTTACTATGCCTATAGTTGACGCCATGAATGAAACACACCACGTTTAACAAGTAAAAACTGCAGTTTCCAACAAAATGATTTTCACTCCTTTTTTGGCATTCAGAAGGCCATTTAGCGGAAATGGACCATAGTTCTGTGTTCACTGCACCTGCCCCTATATCATGCAAAAAACCGTTTTCAAAAAGCGCTCCACGCCCTGAACGACCTCCCCTCGTTAGAAATTCTTCAGCCTACCCTAAGCACCTTTCCGTTATGAAGGGTGAGTTTCGCAGAAGGTTCGATGTCCGAGCACGTCTTTATACAGTGCGTTTTAAAAGTATGTGGGCGCCTTACAATTCACGTTAAAAAGGTAACTAAGAGGTTTCGTGCTATGCAACCCTCCTCAATCGATTCTCGTAGTCGATAACGTATCAGAGTAGTTTAGCAGATAATATCGCCTTGCTTTAGTAAAAAAAATTTTGAATTGAATTTTTTCTTTGTTTCAAAGTAGTATGTGCACACTTAACAAAAGACAAAAACATAGCTGAGATTAGAAATCAGTGGGGCCTCCAGAGTTTCTAATTAGCTCAAACATCCTGTCCGGCATAATCTGAACCACGTTTGGCATAGCTGTTTCGTCGCTGTCGGCCCAAATAGCCTCTACCGCCGCCTTCAGTTCATCCGCGGTATTATACTGCCTAAAGTTAACGCCTTGATCAAGGGCTCCCTATAGGGTTGCAGTAAGGAGGACACACAAGCCAATCTATCGCTTCAGCACCATTTGGTTAAGGCCATTCTTTGGTAGATTGCGAAGCATCGAAAGACACGTGGTCCTGTTGCTAAAAATGCAATTTTCGCTCCGCTTCGCTAAGAAAAGGCAACAGGTGACATTGGAGCACTGCTTGGTATTCTTTACTGTTCATACGCAATAATGGAACGGCAACTTCCAACTTCCCGCTGCTTGCGAAACCCCCCCCCTCCTCTCCCCCCAGACGAATCAACGAGCTTTCTCCGAAATTACCGAACAGTTCATACGCAATAATGGAACGGCAACTTCTGAATTTCCGCTGATTGCGAAACCGCCGCAGACCCATCAACGGGCCTCTTCCGAAATTCCTTCTCGAGAGCACGAGCGACTCACGGCCAAGCCTCTCCAGTAGTAGCAAAATCCACCCGGCCCGTCAAGATCGAACTCGAAGAGTAATAATTACCTGTGTGTTGGTTGCTTGTTAACGTGAATTGTGGACACAATTAATAGGCATAGAAGAAGTACGTTCGTGTCGAATACGTGCAGAGACTATGTAGTAGGCAGAAAGCCGCAAACGGGACGACTAGAAAAGGCATTTTTCTTCAAATACCCTGTCTGGAAGCAGTCGATGGGTGACGCTACTCCAACTCATGTAAACATTCAAAAGAGAGCAGAGCTGGTTCTCGATGGGCTGTATGAACACTACGGACTGCAAAGCATGCTATGCCACGTGCTCTAATACTGGCCACAAGATTGCTCAAGAGTTTTGGAGAAACGATCCATTTCTCGAAGACCGCGATTGACAACTGCGGTACAGTTGCTGGCGCATGAGGATGCACTACAATAGCTCTCCTCAATACAAGCTACATGTGCTCCATAAGATTTGACTGGCGGAAGCGGGTAGGCTCACCATTCGCCTAGAAATCCTCGGTCTCCAGAAGTTTTCCACCTGGGCTGCTCGATGCTCTCGCACCTTGCCCTTACGCGATAAAAGTTGAGGTTGAAGGTAGCTTTGAAAAGGTGTACACAAGTGAGGAGTACAGCATCACAATAACTTCGATCAGAAAGAATTTTGCGATCAGGAGTTGGGAGGTTGGTACGCCCTTGCAACTTTATGCCTCCCCACACCATATCGAATGGACTATCAAAACAATCATGTTGAACGATGGTCCTGGGTGCATTACGTGATCCTATTCTCGCCACATGCGGGTAAGTCCAAAATCACTACTTACATTCAATTTGATCTTGACTGAGAAGAACACGCGATCAACCAAATCGGTGGTCCATCGCTAATGTTCGGCACCTAGCAAATGTTCCCGCCGATGCGCGGGTTTCGAAGGAACACCAGATACTGTTGGTCGGTCAGAGAGACCATCCCTATGCGGTCACTGTGCCACTGTTCAGGCTGGGATTACATGCCTTACAATCCTGATAAATGTTTTTGCAACTGCAGCCTGTGACTGACGTAGGTCAATTCTTGCCTGTTGCAAAACGTAGCAATCACCTGCTGTTGCAGTTGATCGTGATCCACCACCTCTTCTAGGGGCAGCAGTGGCTGCAGTCCATATTGCTCCTTATGCGCACAAAACAATGGTGTGAGCAACATCAAACTCCTGGACCACACTCGTTACAAATCTTCCTTCTTCCAGTTTCCCATGATTCTTCCTCGCGTGAAGTCACCCTCGTGTTGTCTCTGAGACTTGCTGTAATCAAGGCACCACTACATTCCACAGTAACTTCTCCCTGCTCAGTACACTCCCTCTTGTCCTGTCCCACCAAACCCCTCGTTCTGCGTGGCCACTCCCTTTTGGCTCCAGATTGAAGCCGGCCGCAGATATATGAGGCCCACTTTGATGTCCATGACTGTGAGGCTTTAGCATTATGCTTGCACAGTTTCATCCAATTCCATCTAATTGTTAATAAGTTAGTGTCAATTTATCCATCTCGTCCTTAAGTTTTGCACACTAGTGCATGCTTCTCATGTCACTGAAAAGGCTGAAGTGTTGTGTCATATTTCAAAAATAGGCGGGGCGACCTTCTCTTAACAAAACTGAAGCAGATACTTTCGACAGTTATATGCTGAAATTTGGTAATAATGAGCATGCGCGTACAAATTTGCCTGCAAATTTCTCAATTCCTACGATATATAGTACATATGAATATCTAAAGTGCGCTATGTCTGTTCTTAATTCTCGACCGGGTCAAAAGTGGGATGGGTGAGCTATGTCTTGAGAAGTACAAAACATACATCAGCTAAGTGGAGCCCCCCATAGTGGGCGTGGCGTGCATCAAAGTGACTGAAGGCATACTTTGAATTCGATTAAAAAGCAGTTTTGAGACTGGGGATGTGCGTTGGTAAGACAGATCGAATTGAGGACACCCACCTCTAGTGGGCGAGTCGGTATCCAAAAATCGGTGGTTAATGAAAAATTTATAACCTGTGGAGAAAGACAGAATTTGTATAGGGAAGCAACTTCCAAGGTGATCCTTGCATACACAACGTGGGCAATGGGCCGCCTTTTCCCATTGGCCACGTTGTGCCATGAAATTCACGGCGTTTCCTACAAGTTCTCATAACTCGGGTTTCCTACAAGTTCTCGTAACTCGGCTCCGAGAAGTCTCGGAGTGTGGGGAAAGGTGGATAGAGGTCAGAGAAGGAGGGGAGGCTAAACATCAGTGGTGGGCGTGGCTTTCACAGACCGGGCAAAGAAGTGGAGAGTCTGACAAGAAGGGGGTCAACAACTTTAGGGAGGCACCCATGTAGGAGCTATTAACGAAACATAACTCGGTTTTAACAAGTTTCAAGACCTGGAGATAGGAAAAAGAGTTCAAAGAAACTGCCAACGGAAGCGAGGTCATATGCTATTAATGGATGGAGCGCGTGGACGAAGTTTACCAGAAAGCGCTACAAAAATATCGATGGCCCTGCTCTAATACCATCGCAGTCCAGTATGGTGCACGCGAATGCGTGTGCAGCCAATATGGTAAATAATGGGTGGCTGTATTATCAACAGTGTAGAAGTGGGCTCGCAGTATGCTACTCGATGACCGGGAGCATGGCCTGGCTCGAGACTATCCTTCTATTTTATAAAGCGCTAACTTTGTGTGTCGGTTTGTATGTCTGTATGTGTGTGTGTGTGTATGTATGTGTGTATGTATGTATGTATGTATGTGTGTCCGTCCGCAAAATGAAGTGAGTGAGAAGGAAGCTCATGGGATAAACAAACCGCTAACAAATCGGGTAGCTTACAGGATTTGAGATATCAATGTTTTGTAGCAGGATAGTTGTGATAACACTCTTAGGGCTATATAAACACCTGCTTAGCACACTTCCGTTCATTCCACATGGTGCTGCAGTGGCAGCTGGAGGGCAGTGGAGAGAGGAAGGGAGGATGAGGAAGGGAAGCGAAAAATCTACCGTCATATCATGATTGTGTCCCTTCTACTGTATGAAACACCATTGTGTTGCATACGCGTCACTTCCAGGAGGTGTTGGTGTCACAGGAGGAAGGGACCATAGCGGAGGATAGAAAGCTTGCGCAGGAAAGGAAGGTCCCGGCGGTTGACGGGGGACTAATCTGGTTTATATAAAAGGCGGAGAGGGTAACAATGGTTATTGCTTTGAAGCAATCTAGAGTGCTTGTTTACTGAAAAGAGAAATAAGTGAGTGGCTGCGATGAATCAACTCCTGGAATGAACAAAAGCGGCAAATGAGAAAAATAATGCATTTATCATGGGATGTGCTTTTACCTTCATTTCTCACTTCCACATATTTTTGTGAATTTTCTATTATATTCAAGAACAGTTTTGCCTCCACCCGCTAACGCGCGCACCACGCGGTAGGCCTCAGCAGAACTGAAGGACTGAAGTCCATCATGGATGCGCGTGATAGTCTGCGGAGCTGAACTGGGATATTTATCACAACTCTGTAAACATCCACCATTTTTTATGAACTCTGATAGTTTAGCGGTAAATGGGTTCATGCAGCCAGTTCTGAAATAATAATGCAAAATTATCGGATCACTTCCAAGGTATCGGAAGTCCTCTACTCTTTCGATGTTTCACCATGGCCGTCCACGATCGGCTCTGCACCCTCTTCAGAGCTCAGGAACTTGGTCTTCTTGACATTCAGCCGAGCCCACCTTCTGCCAGGACTTTCTGCCATTCTGCACCTTGGCCTGAAGTTCCTCTCTGCTATCCGCTATCAGGGCGATGTCGTCAGCGTAGAGGATGGTCTTCAGTGGTCCTTCCATGAGCCCCTTCACCAGGACATCTAGTGTTAGGAGGAAGAGGAACGGGCTCAGAGCTGACCCTTGGTGCACCCCAACCGTGATGTCCACCTCCTTCGTTAGGCCGTGTGGGGTGCGTATGGCTGCCTTGGCCCCTTCGTACATGTCCTTCACCAGCGAGATCAGGTGTTCTGGCACGTTTCGTTCCCTAAGCGCTCTCCATAGTACTGCTCGCGGTAGCCGGTCGAACGCCTCCAGGTCGAGGAAGGCTAGGTAGCAGGGTCGGCGCTTTTCTCGATACTTCTCCATCACTTGCCTTGCGATGAAGATGGCATCCGTTGTAGACCTTTCGGGCATGAACCCGAACTGTTCCTGGGAGATCGGGACCAGCTCCCGCAGTTTCGAGTCGACCAGGCGCTCGTAGCTTCATGGTATGCGCAGTCAACTTGATCCCGCGGTAGTTGGAGCAGTCCATCGCGTCACCCTTCTGCTTGAAGATGGGGACGATAGTACTTGTTCTCCAGGCATCCGGCATCCTTCCTTCCGCAGTTACCTTGTTCAGGAATCGGTGAGCCATCTTATCCCGTACTCTCCGAGCGCCTTCCATGCCTCGATTGGCACCCCATCTGGACCAACCGCCTTTCCAACCTTCATCTTTCCTACTTCTCGACTAACCTCATCCTCTGTCCATAGTGCGATAGGGCCAGCCGTTGCCTCTGCTTGTGAGAGTGTCCTTGTGGGGGAACTCCTCGTTCAGAAGTGTTTACTCCTCCCACCTCCTCCTAACTTCGGCTGGCTTTGAGGATGGCGCCTTTGCTGCTTTTACATTCTTCACCACCCTGATGATATCTTGAGTAGCCGATGCCGGGCTTTAGCCAGTCTGAAGACGAACTTCTCTGCGTTTCTGCTTTCCAACTTCTCGTACAAGGCGTCCATCTCCGTGTTCTTTGCCTTGGCGACGGCAGCCTTAGCGAGCCTCTTGCAACTCTTGTAGGTAGCGAGGTCTTGGGCTCCGGGTCTTCTGCCAGCGCTTGTATGCTTCCTTCTTCTGCTTCACGACTCGCTGGACCTCCTCGTTCCAGAACCACGCTGCCTTGTCTCCTCTGAATTCCACCTCGCGTCTCGCCCAGTACCTCCTTGGCACATCGCAGGATGGTCTCAGCCGCGTTGCCCCAAGTCCGCTGTATTGGCCCGTTAGGATCTGGGAGACCAACTTCCATTATCCTTCGTTTGAGGTCATCTTCTCCGCTTGGTGCAACTTCCACCACCGGATTCTCCTCTCGGTTCTAACCCTTGTCTTCTTCGGAAGGTCCATGGCAATGCCATCCGATTTCGCCAGAGAGTACCTTGGTGTCATTCGCAGATCTGAGGGATGATCTTCTTACGAGCACATGGTCGATTTCCGTTGTGTCCCTCCACTGCTGTAGGTTACCTTCTGAGTCTCCCTTTTCGCGAAGAACGTGCTGCAGATTGCCAGATCGTGGGCCGTAGCCAGGTCCAGAACCCTCTCCCTCAGCGTTCCTCACTCCTATCCCTCTACCTCCGTGCACCCTTTCCAGGCCTCTTCTGTCACTGCCGACGTGACCATTCAGATCACCTGCTATGGTCAGGTAATCGCCTTCCGGAACCGTTCTTATGGCTTCGTCCAGGCTCAGGTAGAACTCGTCCTTCTCACTGTCGGGGCATCCTGTCTGCGGTGCGTACACGAGTAGTCCAGTACCCCTCCTTCGTGTCTATCCTCACAGCCATGATCCGATCGCTGATCCTGTTCACAGCGGAGACATAGTCCTTGAGCGACTCCGCTACCGCTATGGCCACACCGTTCCGCTTTTGGTGTCTTCTCCATTGTAGTAGAGTTTGACACCTTCCCCGATTCCCTGGCCTTAGCACCTTTCCATCGCGTCTCCTGAAGGCATAGGACTTGGATGTTCCTGCGCGTCATCAGGCAATCTCACGGAACTTCCCAGTTATTTTGGATATCTTATCTGCTACGTCGTAATCCACATTATGCGCTAGTAATGAGGGCGAAGTATCCCGTCCAATCTCACATTCGCTCTCATTCGTTCACTTAGATTGCAGTAAGCGAGAAATCGCCATTCCGGTAATTATCTCAAACTCTACAGGGTGACCACAAATTACGGTAACAACAGCGTTTCTCTTCAGAGTCCTATCACGACCGACCTATGATGAGATGGAGCGCCATTCTCGGCCGACCAAATATTAGGTTGTCGGAAAAGTCTTTGCGCATTTGGCAACTTTTTTCAAAATTGTTTTTCTTCTTTAGTGCAGCCAACAATTGTTGAATACATACACCACCATAATCGTCAAACATTGCTCTTCAGCAGGCAACTTCAGGTTGCCGGCCGTTCAGTAATCCCGAGTCTACGGGCGAAAAGCTCGGAGTGGTCGACTCCGAATCACCGGACTGATTCTATTTTGGTACCTTCGATGGCTACAGAGGCGTACGGTAGTCTGTTTCAGTCAAATTTGCTGAACACGCTAAGTGGGTCAGATCATCTCATAACGGACTTGCAGGCTTTTTCTCTACCTTCTTCGTAATTCGTGGGCGAGCGTTGCCGACACGAAGTAAAGTTTCTCAGATTTTCCGAGCACCATGCCGGGGAACCGATCCACTTGCCAACATTATTGTTCACCAATAGCAGTGGACTTCGTTGGCAGCAGCTCTCCGTGAGCGAAACATTTGCAGCCTCATGAGCTTTCAAAGTTGCCTCCCAGGTTGCTGTTCTCGAATCGGCGTTGCAATCCTTTGTTCTACGCATCCGAGCCAGTCGTGCTTTCGCGTGCGGTTTATCTGAGGATCCCACTTCTTGTTACCACCAACAAAGTTGGCGGATCAAGCGAGAGACAGGCGGCAAATCAAAATGTCCATGCAAAATTTTATGGTCTCAATAGCCTGTGGTCAGTCAGATCACAAAATATCCTTTCGCCATAATTTCACTTCTTTTAGAGGCGATATTGAGGAACGGCCATTGTGTCTGGTAGCACTGAAAGAGCTCCGCCAATTACCGTGCATTGCACTAAGCACTCTCTCCAATCGAATTCAGAATACACTCGTCAATGAGGGATGGCAGGCCGACCAGATTTGTGGTTTTTTCTCAAGTATCTGGAACTCGGCAACCAAATAATTGGCATGTTGTGAAAGATAGTCTGGAGGTCCATCACAACACGTAGGCCTCCTACTGCTTCGCTTCAATCGACGCATTTGTGGGCTTATAAAGGCAGGAGCAGTCGAACATACCTTCAGTGAAAGACGATTTTCAAGCTTCAAACGCTGCGAAATGCTACGACAGAAATGCTGTGGAGAGAGCATTAACCACCGCTCACATGCATTTAACAGTGAATGTTTCAAAACGATCCAAAAGATTTTGCAAGTGAACAAGAAAATGCGCGAGGACTTTTCCGACAACCTAATACTATGATCATTGTATCAAGGAAGATGTGATCCGTATCATCGACCTCTCGACTGTGGCTCACCCTGTTTTATAGTATTACACAATAGACTCTTGTGAATAAATAGAATAATAGAATAGTGAGTCAAAAATCTAAGAACAAAGTTAAAATAACCTGGAATTGACAACAGCGAAGTATTATTTATTTGAAATCTCTTTTACTAGGATCACTTTGTTTATGAGGGCGTTCAATACGCCTAAAGATCAGGTGCGCACATATGACAAGCAGAATTCTGCACTTCCTCCACTTTTCCTGTATTCAGGGCCGTTCACCCACACCACGGACAGGAGGAGAAAAAGTTTTTTTCAATGGCACGAAAATGCCGGAAAATTATACATGGGACGTGCTCATAGATTCTACGTTTGATAGAGATGTATTTTTCTACTGTTATGGTCGGCATGATCCTTTTCTTTTCGAATTGAAGGATTTTGTGAATATGGTTGTTATTCAAGGTGGGTATTTAAGGAAAGCTTCAAAACAAGCGAGTTCGCAACAGGACACTTGAATCACATGATGCTTTCTGAAATTCCAGATGACCAGCTGAAACCGCAGGTGGACGTGATGGTTGTCGAGAGCCGTCCCAGACGAAAGCTATTCATAGAGTGGAAATATGACTTAACGGAACGTCTCTCTGAAGGGTCTGCGTCATTTCTTAGACAAAGTTTAATCATAATTGCCAACGAAGACTGTATTATCCTGCAGATACTCAAACATTGCCTTAGATTGAGTCATGAAAAATTTCAATTTCATTTCAATCTACTGCCATTCTTGCCAAAATATACGACTGCTTTTTGTTATTTGGATACAACGATAGACGGCTATTGTGCTCAAACTTCGAAGGCAAACCCCGGGATTGGCCCGACTAGTAGGAGGGATACCACGGGAAAATTGTAAGGTCCGTACTACCTAGATCACTCCAGCTTCGTCGCAAAAATTGCGCGGTTAGGGCGCTAATCCTTACGGGCCTGCAACCATCGACCCCCGTTCCAACGCTTCCCACCCACCGCGAGAGGTGGTGAGATCAGCGTGCATTGATGTAGAGATCAGCGTGCTCTCTCAAACGACGTGCTCTCTCGCGTATTTTGTCTTCTTTGACCGCCCTTCTCGCCATCGTACCACATCCGACCCTATTGAAGGTTAAGGCCTTAATTCAGCGTTCCCAAAGGTTCACTTGCTTTTCCTTCCACTTTCGGTCGTTCCGCAGCTAACGAGGGAAGGTCACCAGGTCGGTCCGGCCATTTGCAATGAGGTGTATACCTACGCATTCGTCTTGAGACGATAAGCTAGAAACCTTTTCTTATCTGCTAAACGGTGCTCTGAACGGAGTTACGGAAGTTTTCCCCTCAACACTGTACTTAAACGCAGTATATGAGCGCTATCATTGGAGTCGCCACTATAAGCCAAGCGGGAAGGCGCATATCGTGGTTGACGTGGCGTAAGTGGTAACGCTCCAGGCTTGTAGGCGAGAGGTCATGGGATCGGTCTCTCGTGGTGTTTGTTGTTTTGCCTTTTTGAAAACATGACCAGAAAGGCTTTTAGCGACAGTATTTCCTCAATTGCCTGCCTTTACCTGCCTGTGTAAGGAGTTAGGGAGCACCTCTGCGCAGGTTGAAGCTATTTTAATTAATATTTGCCATGACTGAAAACGACGCTCATAGCCCACTGATAAGGTGTTTTTGCGGTAAACGAGTATGATATTCGTGTTCAGGAGACCGAATTTTCCCTGGTTACAAGTTTCCAGCTGAATCTGAGATTTTGACCTACACTCGAGAAAGGGCAGTCAACATACAGTCAAACGAGAGAAGGTATGAATCGAAAACTAACTGGAAAAGCACCTTCCCTGAATTTTGATGCAGAGTCATGTAAATCATTTCCATTATGCGGAATGTGAGCCGTTGAACGTTTCTCTTTTCAAAATCTTGGTTGGAAGGGCAATTTCCATGCCAAGAGTTCAACGATAGGTTGATGATATGATGGTTGACTCACCTCATTTTTTAGGGTTGGGTCAAAATCTCAGATTCGGTAGGAAACTTATCTCCAAGGGTAGTTTGATCTCCTGAACACGAATATCACGCCTGTTTGCCGCGAAAAAGCCTGACACGTGCATTACGGGCACCATGTTCATACATGGACGACTACTGCCCAAACCTGCAAGGAACTGCTCGAAATTTTTTCGTACAGGGAACTAACGGCAAAGTTGATAAATAAGAAGTTAGAAGCTTTCTGGCTACATCTTCACGAAGCACAAAAGAAACAGACTCTCCGAGGAACCGTTCCCACGACCTCTTGCTCGCGAGTTCGGGGCACTGCCACTGCGCTTCCTTGCTTTATAACTACGTTCAAAGAATCGTTTAGCAGATAAGGAAGGCAGTTCTGAGCTCAGCGCCTCGAGGCGACTTCAACGGTATACGACTCATTGCAAATGGCCGGACCGGCCTGATGACCTTCCCTCGTAAGCTATCAGCACCTGTTTAATCCCGGAGCTTGCCTTTGATATGTTGTGGAAGGAGGAATTTCTACTGAAATAACATGCGCATGTTGTATGATGCCATGTTGCCGCATGGTAACAGGGCTCTGCAACGATACAGCTAACATTCTCGAATTCAGCGCCACTCACCATACCTGACATGCCCTTCTAGGCCAGGTACTATCCACTTTCTTTTCTGCTCCTCGATTCTCTGTTCCCAGTGCTTTCTGGACCATACAACGATTTGTGCATCTAACCTCGGTGAGCGCCCGTCCATCGATAGCATTTGACATTTTGTACCTCCTCGCCCGCTTCCACTTTTTCTCAGTCTTTGGTCTGTCTCTAACCCCATTTATGCAGGGTTTCCCGCCGCAGTTCGAATCAGGGTCAGTCCTATCGTTGTTACTTTTTCAAAAATTTTTACGACCCCCCTCCCCCAAGGTGGATTTGGTACGACCCCCTTTTCGACCCTCGACCACCATATTCCTCTCTATAGTATTTAATTCTGGTACCACTCCAAACTCCGCCCACTTTTTCCTCCAAAAATGCCGTCGAGCGGGGGGGGGGTATACCCACTATGAAACCAAAATTCCCTAAATTTCAACCAATTTACCCCACTTCTACCTATAATCCCACTGCTTCATTTTCTAGGGGGTATATACGCGCGCTGAAACGGCGAATTTTTCTCCCGTGCGCTCCCAACTCACCTAGCCTACTACTCGTGAAAACTCCACTTTCACCACAAACTCACATGTGATTTCACGCGACTGAAGCGGATACGACCCCCCCCCTCCTATAAACTCAACCAGGTACGACCCCCCGTTGTTACTAGTAACAACGTAGGGTTGACCCTGGTTCGAATAACCCAATAAATTTCGTCATTCGTCGTTCTTGCAAGCAATTTTGTAAATGTAGCAATCAATTTTGGCCACTATTGTGCTATTACACCCTAGTGGGGGGAGATGGGTCTAAAAATTTTTTGCTGAAACCTTCTTACATACGGAGGTATTCGATTGTTTCGACCATTTTCGGTACTGGCGCCCCTTGACGTCGTATTGTTTGAAAGGGGGAAACAAAGGGGAATTTGGTATTCTGATTTTGGGTAAAGATTCCTCGAGAACTGTGAGTTTTTTACATTTTAAAATGTCATGGCTACTTCCAAATGCATATTTCAAACACGGTATCGTACACTAGGGAATTTTTTTTACTCAACGATTAACGATATGACTCCATCCGTCCAGTCAGTACTGGCTACGTTGAGGATTTTTGCCAGAATAACGATGAAATTTTTCAAATGGCGCGAGTTTTTACACTTTCGATAGCCATAACATTTTTTGAATGCATCATTAGGAAAGTCTATAGCGCTGTGAAATAGAGGATTTGCTTTATTGAAAAAGACTTGGAGCTCGGTATTTCAAGAACATTCACAAAATGACGGGAAATTCAGTACGTCTTCTTGTGCAGCGGATGTGACCTTCCAACTATTTCAGACGATCCCTGCGGAAACTTCCTGAAGTCTCTCAGATTCACATTCTCAGTGCCGGGAGCGGGACTCTAAGCGCATGGCATTTGTCGAACTCGCTCAGGGATGTGCTCTCGACATCCGCCGACTCGCGGTTCCCATCCACTCCGAGCAGGCTACCGCTGCTCTGGTCACTGTTGGTCCCAGCACCTAGGAGCCCCTCCTGCAGGACCCAATGCGACATAGTTCCCGTCGGACCTTCAACACCTGCTCGATCCTGCACCCTAATGCGAAATCTAATTAGTAAGAGGGCGCAAAAGAGCAGGAAACAGGCACGGTCAAGGCCGACGACGAAACCGAATGTCATGTTCGACCCTATACACAGTTTTACAGCGAATTTGAAGAGAATCAGTCGTTTCGCCAATTCGGCGTCAGATCAGAAATGGATGTCACTTCTATAACGATAACACCCGTAGAAAAAGTTTCAGTGCAAAAATTTTGACCCATCTACCCTACTAGGTGTAATAGCGCAGTAGTGGCCGAAATCGGTCACAAAATTTACGAAATTGCTTACAAGAATGGCAACTTGCCGTTTAAGTGACGAAGTGGTTTGCAAGGTTCACGAAATTGAATGCAAGGTTCACGAACTGTGGTGGAAAACCCAGTAAATTTGGTGGCAGCCTCTCCTACTTCGGCGAAAACTGCATTCACCCGAAGCATTCTTCCGCCTCTCTTTTGCCAACCTCTCCACTTTTTTCCGGTCCCCTGAACTGCTCTGAACCGTTTTACGAACTCCTTGGAGGACCGCTCATATTAGTGCATGTCTTACCCCGAGAGCGGTTGACCTTTTTTCCTTCGCCGACCTCTATTCTTTTTTTCCCCTGTTTTGAGGGATTTTTGGAACCAAGTAATAATAAGTTCGGCGGGAAACCCTGGATATTGGTTCACGTCCTACCCAACAATAGCATTTGCTTTTCCTCGTTCTGCAACCACTTCTGCGGTCTTCAGGACTTCTTAGAATCGAGTTATAGGCTTGGTAACAAAATTCGCCTACTTTGGTGCCCGCCACGCCTACAATAAGGACTAGATCTCCTCCTCCAAGCTCTATCCACTTTTCTCCCGCTCTCTAAGACTTTTTAGAACCAAATTTTAGGAACTTCCAGGAAACACCATCCACTAATGACATGCTCTACCCATTGTAGGTCGGCCTCCTCTCGCGTCATGTATGCTGGGAACAAACTAGACATTGCACTCCTATATCATTTTCTCTG
>MU868711.1:0-31354 GCA_036418205.1 Ostertagia ostertagi | reverse complement strand
TAATAATGGCGATGTATACTGTGCTAAATAAATATATCAGAGGAATAGGATAAGTAATTAAGTCAAAAAACACCAAAGGTTCTCAAAAATTATGGACCGACCTAATAGTAGGCCAGAGGCCTTGCCGCGCAATTTCTAGTCAAGAGCATGGCATCACCCACCTACGTAGCCGCAAGCGCAGTCCTAGCCATAGTAGTGATGGTCATAGTAGAGTTAAGGTTTTAAAGATTTGATGGAACCTTTTACAATGATGAAAATACGGTGAACATGGATTTGAGAAGAACAGAGCGTAGTAGTTATTCGGAAGTGAAAAAAAGGAAAAGCAGTCAATTAAAATGCCTCAAACAAGGTCCTCCTTATTCAGGCTAGTAAGAGACTCTTATGGAAAAACGGACAGTAGGAGACCGAGGACGGTAACGGAGGAAACGGCAGAAGGAGATGAAATGGCGTTGTGTAGCGCGTGCCAGAAACACGGTAGTGGTGGGTGTGCGTTGTTGGTTGTGTCCAGATGCTGGGGTAACCGGGGTACCCGACTGGAGACCCGTGGCGCGTCAAGAACGCAGAATTAGAGGACGGATCGCACCGCGCACTGTGGTGGTTCCGCGTCAAATTAACACATTGCTGCCCGCGTGCATCGCCGGGTCTGCACATCTGTGTCCTGTCCCATAACGAACCTTTTCAGTACTTCTTAATGTTTCACAAGAATGCTGGATTGTGAACGAAATTTCCGTCCTAGGCGGGATTAGAACCCGCCTCTCGCTTTCCCGGCGAGTGCACTACCAGTTACGCTACCGGTTCACCATTTCATTCCATTTTCTTTGAATATGACATGTGAGCTTCTTAGTAACGTAAAACATGTGGCATGTTTTCAACTTGAATTTCAACAACTCCTAATGCTTTCAAAGAACAAATCATTTTTATGGAACTCGCTTGTGGTTAGCCTTTTTTGGTGCAATATAGCAGCCAAACCCGCAGCAAAGTACACCCTTAGCGGAATAAGTGATTGGCGTTGTCAGCCAAAAAAAACGATTAGATTAGGAGCTTGCGTGGGATTACACACCATTCTGCCTACATTATACAAAATGATGATACTATAGTGAAGGTATTTGAATATGTACGAAAAATATGTACGTGTATATGTATGCACAAAATTTTAAAAAAATGTAAATATATACCAAAAATGTGTACGAAACAAAGCTGAGCGCTTAATAAACGTATCAACACGTAATGACAAGCAAAATGAACAAAGAATCATTATTCGTATGCGAAAACGGAAGCTCTCACGCCCTTTCAATGGATCAGCTATGTGGTGTAAGGAACTCTCGATACGTTGGCGAAGTGCAAGTAACCCCATCGGTCGAAGTGCGGGTAGCCATGGGTTACGCCTCTCTAGTTGCCGGTGTCTTACCAGCTAACATTGTAGTTATTATTTTAAATTATGGGTATATTCCAGTTAAGGGGCGCATTGCCATCTGAAGTGCTCAAAGGAATCCTCCACGGAAGAAGCTCCGCCCTTGTCACCCCAGAAAACGATACCTTAAAGGAATCTTTTACGGAACGAGTGATCATTTTGTCTTGTGTGTAGGATTAGTATTATCAAAACTAACACTTATGTCTAGGGTAATGGAGACGGAGCTTTTTCCGCGGCAGATTCCTTCAATGCATTTAAAACCACGAAAACATATTCTTCCACGGTGTACGTCAAGGACTGAGCATTAAAAGAGGGGAAAGACTCCAGAAAGCGTGAGAAATCTTTGCATTCCCTGCGCCTTATTCCCTGGGTCAACCACCCGTTGCGCAACGAACAACGAGGGAGTCTTATTTGGCTGCAGGGAGGGGAAAGGGGTCGTAAGCGCGGAAACCAGCGGTGGGTTGCGTGGCGATCCTCAGCTGCTGAGGATTGGAGGGGATGTGCAATGCAGAAAGCTAGTTTGTAAGAAAATGTTACGAAACATCTATAAAGAATCAATAAAATAATCCTCATATATATACATATATAAAGCAGTAGTTATGGTGTGTTTGTCGTTTGTTTGTCCAGCGCCCCATGACCTCACTACGCAGACCTGAGAAAAGCCATGGTCCCGGAATGATGTAAAATTGCCATTTGGCATATAAAGTTGAAGTAAATGCGGTCAAAGTAGGTACGGTAGTGGGCGGAGCCGACCGTCCGTGGCGGGCGTTTGCGCCAGGATCCACTTGAAATTATCGTTTCTCGCAGATGATACAATGGCGTATGGAATTCACAGTATCGATGTGTGCTCCAGTAAAACTGCAAAATTTATACGGGAGTATGCCACCGATCGATATCGATCGAAAATATCGGGTTTTAAGTACGCCAAACCCTGAAACCCTTGAGAAGTACGAATTCGAAAAGTATGAAAGTCGATGAAGGAGTAACTCAATTAGTTTGGGACCGCGGACCTCCTAGGGTGCGCGATTGAAGCAAAAGTTGGCATCGAAGGAGTTAACCTCGCCGACCCTAGTTGAGGCTCAACGTTGGCGCGGTGGTCATTGCACGCTCACTAACCAGCTGATCGAACTCGCCGCAGGTCTATACGTGCGGCGAGGGGATTAGATAGCGTGAGAAAGCGGGAGTGTCGCTTGAGGGCACGTCGATGAAGAGTCGCACATATGCTCAAATCAACAGGCAAGGAATGGGTCCCATTTCTTGTTCTTGGGCCTTTTCTCATGGTTCTTCCCTTTCCTGTACACCCATGTCACACGAGCCCAATAGTTACTCGACGTGCTCTTCGAATTACGGAATCTCCTATTTTCGATGACGGAAGTCTCCCATAAGCTGACGAAGGAAGCGAAGTGGTCCAAGTTGATGATTGTCCTGGGACTTCGCTTCCTGATTTTTGCTGTTCTCTCAACACGCATCGAGGAGTGGAATCTTGCGCGGAGGAGACGATGGTCCGATCCCATGTAGAACTTTGGAATAACAGCGACATTGGTCAGGCAAAACCTTCGACTGAAGATGATGTGGCCTATCTAGTTATGGAACTGTCCATCAGGTGACTCCCAAGTTCAACGAAGGTGAGGGGACTTTTGGAACTGTGAGTTTCCATGGATGGTGTTGGTCGACATGATAAATTCCGACAGTCTCTCACCCTGCTCATTCCATTCCATTCCTTGAGTACCGATGTGAAGTTCTTCAGCCGTTCTTCTTGGGCCAATCTTAGCGTTGAAGTCGCCGACGATGACCTTGAAGAAGATATGACCTTCCCTGTAGAACTTCTCCAATTCCATATAGAATGCTTCGTGTTCTTCTTCGTCGTAGCTGGATGTTGGTGCGTAGGCGACGGTGCAGGGGTTGAACGACATCTTCTCAATCTCAAAGGTCCGGTTCGGGTTGTTAGGCTTTGTTCGAATCGATGTTTATGGCCAAGTGCGTGTTGACGAAGACACCTACACTGCCGGCGCCTCTGCTGTCGCATGCTCCGAGGAACAGTTCTCCAGAATCGAAAACAGCATGTAGCGGACGGTGCCTTCTGGTCTCGGTGAGTCCGATGACGTCGTACTTGAGTTTCCTGGCTTGCATCATCAGGTCTTCGGTGTGAGCTTCGTATGCAAGCATTCTTGCGTTGAAAGTACAGATCGCCATCTTAAACCTTCATCGTTTAGGCAGCCTACCCGACCCTGAGATTTCAGCAGCCTCTTCCGAGTGGTCCTACCCAATGCTGCCGTATTGGGGGCTCCCTAAGGTCCAGGGGAATGAATGAAGCTCATCCATATTGCTGTTTTCGGCATATTGAGGGCACACGAGTAGCTTGCCGCTCGCCATGTGGGCTGGGATAGACCTCCAGGTAGTTAGCCACGCTATCTTGGAGCGGAACAAGGGGCTTAGTTTTTGGAGGCGGCCCCGATTCGCCTCCCATGTACTTCCCAGTCTATTGAATGCAAGCTTTTGGCTATGCCGACATGCAGGAAACCGACCGCACACACACACAGCGCACCACACACGCAAGCATGTATGGATACGCCTGAGTGGAGACAGCTGGTATGAATCAGCACAGCACTAAACAGGGAATCAGAATTATACTGATAGGTTATCCCACTCAAACGTGAAGAAAGAGATAGGAGGTGGACCGCGACTGAAGAAAAAAGGAAAGACAACCCTGAATTATACAGAAAATACGAGCTTTGCTCTATGCTGCAGAGTACTTCAAAAGGCAGGCAGGGAGATGAGAGATAATGTGAGCGCGGAGAGTGGGAGAGAAGTCCGTGAAGGGTGAGCATAGCAGATCAACGCAGCAACGCAGACAAGATGTTCAACGGTGGGCGGACCATGTTAAGTTTTGTGGAGTCTGTTAGGAGTCCATGCCGCCTAGGGTTTTAGTGACGCATTTCGATGTTGAAAGCAGGCGCTACCTTTGCACTTGCGTACCCACCCCTTTAAGGACCCCTTGAGCCATCAAATTAGCATAGAGCAGACAGCTGCCCCGCAATTCCCCGCTAGCTGGAATAGACTCCAAAATGTATATTTTACTTCTTATTGGTTACGTTAGCACTCCAATGCTTACCATCTCTTAGTAGTTAATTCACTATAGTAACTCATTCAATATTCCCTCATTTTGGGAGCCGTAAATTATAAGACGTAATCCGTTACGCAGAAAGTGTTCTAAGTTAAAAAAACATCCACTCCTCAAACTTCATTCTTCAATCGACCACTTTCAGCATGGAAATAGAACGGTTGAAGTTGGAAATGAGCGAAAAGAGTACATCGTTGTTGTCGAGATGTTTAGCCTCAATACTCCCATTAACGGCACTTCATCTAAAAGTGAGTCGGCACAAACTTCATGGCGTGTGACGCCGTGCTCCAATCGGTGAAAAGAGAAACGAAAAAGCTAAAATATTCTAGTTTTCACACTAGAGAACGATACGACACTGAGATAGATATAGTACCTTGGCTTTCAAGTGTTCATTGTCACCCATATGTTTGAAGGCTGCTACGATTATTTCGGGTGGGACAGAGTGAAACGGGCGCTAAGCGGAAAGGTCTGAAAACACGGTTTTGACCCATTAAGTTCGACTACGGATGGCAGGCAACCAAGACGGCTATCGAGGATATTCTGTTCCCAATAGTCTTCGGGATTCCCGATAGTCTTAGGGACTTGCTGCACGCAACATTCATATATCCTCGAAGCTGTACTAAAAAAGCGGGAATTGGACCCCTTACTCTCAACTGTGGGATCCATCCCAGACGGCTTCGACGCGTGCTTGGTGGTTGCAGCTTACGCAGAATTCAGTCGACTGATATGGTGCCAGCGCACAGAAGGAACGGTAGGTCCCACCCTGAAGTGAATACTGTTATTGCCACTATCGGCCCTCAATTAGACATACCCACTTTCTTTTTGAGCGCTACAGCCAGAAATCACTATGTCGGCATTGACGAACAAATTGGCACTATCTTACACACTATAAAGCGCTTCGTCTGTCGTCTGTTGTCTGTCGTCTGTCGTCTGTATGTCTGTCACGAAATTCCCTAGCTCCTTGGGATTCAACTGGAGAGACCGGGGCAAGTGTGGGTTGGGTGGCCCAGGTCTCGACAAGTATAAAACACACATTAGCTAAGCGGAGCCCCGTCCACAGTGGGCGTGGCGTGCGTCAAATGAAGTGTACTGACGACCGAGATTTTCAATTCTCTTAGAAAACAGCCTCGAAACAGGGAAGAAAAGAAGGGTAAGGTGTGTATTGGTAAATCTGATCGAATCAGAGAGAGCCACCCCCGGTGGGCGGGGCGTCTCCAAAAAAGCAGTGCTTAACAAAAGGATTGATAACTTGGTTGGGAAAAGGCCTACAGCGCGGAAAACAAGTTGGTGGTGTTGTGAATGTCTAAGGTGTTCACAGCATACATGATGTGGGCGGAGGCCCGCCCTAGAGTGGGCGGGGCGTGCGCTGAAGAGTACAACGTTTTCTACAAGTCTTCATAATTTGGGCCGGGGAAGTCTAGATGAGCCGGAAATAGGTGGATGAAGGTGGGTGGAAGAGTGGAGCCTATCCGTCATCGGTGGGCGGGACACGACCAAAGTGGGCGGATTTCGCAACGGAAAACCAAAACTCGGCTTCAAGAAGTCTCGGAGACTGGGAAAAAGGTGGATGGAGGTGAGTGGAGAGAAGGAGTTCGATCGCCCTCGGCAGTCAGTGTTTGCATCAAAGTAGGCGGAGTTTGCCAGAAACTCCATAACTCCCTCTGCCAGATCTAAAACTCGGTTCTAAGGAGTTCTGGAGCTGGGCGAAAAGTGTTGATAGAGGTTTGCGATGGAAGCGAGGGAAACTGCCGTAAATGGGCGGGGCATGACCGAAGTGGGCGGAGTTTGCGACGGAAATCCGTAACTCGGCTCCAAGAAGTCCCGAAAATGAGGAGAAAAGTGGATGGAGGTGGGTGGAGGAGTGAAGGCCACCTGTCATCGGTGGGCGTGGCACGACCTAAGTGGGCAGGGTTTGCGACGAAAATCCATAACACGGCTCCAAGAAGTCCCTGAGATTGGGAAAAGGTAGATGGAGGTGGGTGGAGGAATGAAGGCCACCTGTCATCGTTGAGCGGGGCGTGACCTAAGCGGGCGGGGTTTGCGACGAAAACCCACAACTCGGCTTCAGAAGTTTTGGAGATCGCGAAAAAGGTGTATAGAGGTGAGTGGAGGAGTGGAGTCCACTGTCATCGGTGGGCGGGGCATGACCTAAGCGGGCGGGGTTTGCGACGAAAACCCACAGCTCGCCTGCCAGAAGTTTTGGAGATCGAGAAAAAGGTGTATAACCTAAGTGTGCTGGGTTGGTTGCCAGACCTATAAACTGGTTCCACGAAGCTCTAGGAACTGGGAATAAAGTAGATGGAGGCCAGCAAAGGGAGGGAAGTCAATTTTTATCTATAGTTGGATGCACTAAAGTGGCCGCGTTGGCCGCCAATCATATAAATTGCTCAGGGTCAGTTCAAAGAGCGGGGAAAACGCAAGCTATTAGCAAGGAAGAAAAAGATGGGTGAGAAATGCACCGAAATAGACTGAGTTCATGACGAGATTTATAAATCGGTCTAGAGGCAGTCCAGAGACCGGGAAAAAGCGGATAATAGTTGAAGAAGGAAAGGTTAAGAGCTATTAATTATGGAGCGAATAGAACCTAGCTCAGAAGTCAAATATTTCGTTGTGTGTCGGGCCGAACTGAGAATTTACGCGCACCATCCCATATCGCCGCAGAACTGTGTTGCGCGCGAACGCGTGCTGCGCCAACTGGTCCAAATGTACAACATCAAAATCGAAACATTTCAACTCTTGTCAAAACTTTGCTCAAACGAAAAACACAATTATTTTCAGCGATGACGCCATCTGGTGTCTGTTGGCGTTTCCTGTCATGAGGTTTTTTCTCACCAAATTCAGTGTGAACTTCTGTATGGGGATTATTTAGTGTCCTGATCGCGAATATGGCATTCGTTCTTGGCATTAGTTGGCAGTTCAACCCATATTTTCCGTTATCCTTGGCTCTCTCTCACCTACACAAGTGCCTGTGACTGAGCTCAGGAAGTGGAGACCCCGGACTGGGTAAAACACCGTGAATTAAAAGTTGAAGCCTGTGATATTACAGGATGAGTGACTCACTCAACTGGGACCCCTTCTCTCCTTAAACACTTTCCCTTGATTGTGATCTAATCAGCAAATTGTTGCAGAGGGGCGGGAAATCCGCTCCTTTGATAAAAATGCATGCATACTTGCAAGGGCACCAGATAACCCCTATAAAGAATTGACCCAAATTTGGTGCGAACAAGGCAGTGACAAGGTACTGTCAACTGGCCTGATATGGCGCCACCGCTGAAAATAATTGGTGTTTTCGTAATTAGAGCATCGAAAGTTTTGAAATAAAGTTCTGAAATTTTGGGGTCATAACAGTTGGATAGGGCCGACGCCGTTCGATGCCGACACAGTTATTTCTGACAGCAGAGTTTTAAAATGAAGTCGGTATGTCGAGTAGAGGGTCGATAGTGGCAGTAACAGTACCCACTCCGGAGTGGGATCCGTCGTCCCTTCTCTGCACCTGGCGTCACGCCAAGCTCATCAACTGATTGAACACTATGTAAGCTGCAGGTGCCAAATACTCGTTAAACCTGTCGGGAGTGAATACAACTAGCCGAGAGTAAGAGAATTCGTCCTCAACGTTTCATAACAGCGTCGGAGATATATCTCTGACAAGGGGGGGGGGGGTTTCAGAGCAAGCCACGCTCTTTCAAAAGGTTTCTTGCATATTGTAAGAGCACATGTATGAAACAAATCCATGTTTAATTTCGCTGAACGGTTCTGGCAGTATCTTAGTATGGTGCTGCCCCGAAGCCTCATAAGGATCTGAATGTTAAATAGCAGCTCGAGGCTCAAAATCTATTTGAAAAAGCTTCAAAACACTTAATTTCAAGAGCTTCTAGAACGATTTCAATATTTCGGTGCCTAGCACCGTCGTCAGGCCTGAAATAGTTTTTTTCACACAAGCCGACAATATGTGTGATGTATTGAAACAGCTCACACGCGTTCGTCTCAATAGAGCTTCCAAACTTACCCAACGAAAGTTAGGATAACCTACCCCGCTTGCGCATTGAAGTAGTAGGAGTGCCATGCAATGGTTAGAATGCATGATACTATGTGACAATTTGAAGGATTTCACGTAGCTCTCCCTTGCTGTTTATTTCGGGTGCTAATCGTTTTATCTCAAGGGCTTCCAGTAATTTCCTTTTCGTTGTGTTCTCTATTGAGCGGTGTAGCACTTTACTTACTAGTGTGGAGGGGAGGGGGTCTTCTTGTGCATGCACTTTTGTACGATGTCTGGAGAAACTGCTATTAGGATAATCAAGAAATTCACCGGCTTATCTTAATGGCAGTTTCTCCAGACATCGTACAAAAGAGCATGCACATGAAGAACCCCCTCCCTCCACACTATTAATTGAAGTGCTACACCGCTCAATAGAGAACACAACGGAAAGGAAAATACTGGAAGCCCTTGATAAAACGATTAGCACCCGAAATAAACAGCAAGGAAGAGCTACGTGACATCCTTCAAATTGTCACATAGTATCATGCATTCTAAGCATTGCATGGCATTCCTACTATCTAAGGGCGCGAGCGGGGTAGGTTATCCCCATTTTCGTTGGGAAAGTTTGGAAGCTTTATTGAAACGAACGCGTGTGAGTTGTGTCAATACATCACATATATTGTCGGCTTGTGTGAGAAAAAGCTATTTCAGGACTGACGAAGGTGCTAGGCGCCGAAATATTGCAATCGTTTTGGAAAGCTTTTGAATTAGGTTTTGAAGCTTTTTGAAATAAATTTTGGAGCCTCAAACTGTTGCTTTACATTTAGGTTCTAGCAGTATCAAGTTAGAAGCACAAAGTACTTTTAATAGTTCAATCCCCCGTGGCGTGGCGATTGAATTCTGCATTTGGGTCAGTGCCTACGGATTGGTGCCAAATCGTGCTAAATGTCAGAATCAGATGTCATATTCATCGTCAGGACCATTCTGAAGCCATCTAGTAGCCGTCAACATTGATTGCAAAATTTATTCGCCGCAGAGGATCGAACCATCAAGGGTATCACCCCTTTTCTGATACTACTAACACTGTTCAACGAAAAAGAAACATGGTCTTGTAGTCCACACATGCGTCCCTACAATATGCAAGAAACTGTTTTCAAAAATCGCGGCTCTCTCTGAAAGACTCCCCTTGTAAGACTGTATGCAGCAAGTCCCGCAGAGGATATTCCTTACGACCTCTGAGGTTTGCCGCATACGACTTCTGAGACATGTTCCCACAGTCCCAAAGACCTTCGATGCTTGTTGCATACGGCCCATCATGTGCAATTTAGCTTGACGCCCGGAATCTAACGTGAATAAGGATGTTAGGATTAATTGGATTTGGAAGAAGAAAGAGTATGCCCACTACAGGGAGCGCCGAACCTCCGAAGAAGCGAGAAGAGGTTTATCGCGATGAAGAGTACACCGCATTGGGACCGCATCGCAACCGGCAGGCCCTTACACTGGCGTGGCGCGGCACCCCTCCAAGTGGGGAATTCAGTGGCTGTGCTTGGTCAAATTCTGACAATTCGCCATCCCCTGCTCTTTATTCAAAAAAGGCGCTTCTTCTAAGCGGCTTTCTTCACCCATGTGAGGCATCATCAATCAAAGGATGATGTCTGCTGAAATGAGAGTGGCTAAGCCATAGACGGCGAACCTGGCAGAGAATGGTGCAGCTGAAAGGCTCGCGCTGAGGGCCGCTAAAATGTTCACCGGAGTATGTTTTAGTGGCCGCCAGCGCAACAATTGCCTTTCTGCCGTAGCTGTTGTTTTTGTGGGTGCATAGAGCGAAAGGAAGAAGGGTTGCGTGGTCGCAAAATGAAGGAGTGAGAAGGAAGCTCATAGGATCAACAAACCGCTAACAGAGTCATGTAGCTCACAGGACTTTAGCTATTAGTGTTTTGCAATGGCATGATTGTGATAACACCCCAACGGCTACATGAACACCTACTGAAGTCACTTCCAGTTATTTCACATGGTGCTGCGGTGGCAGCTGAAGGTGAGTGGAAAGAGAGGAGAGGGGGTGAAGTGTTCGAGAAGGGTAGGCGGTAAACCACTCCCAACAGGCCTAGCATGCAATTAGTTTTCGTAAGGTGATTTTAGGCCGTAAAGCGCACGCTGTGAAAGAAGGTCCCGGCGGTTGGCGGGGGACCAACCTGGTATGACCAAACGCAAATCCGTTATGTCATCAGTAGTAATATTACATTTGATAGAACGAGTTGAGATCTGCTGATAGCATCATTTATAGATATTATCCTTCCCGAGTTAAAAGATCTGGAGATTATCAATTTAACGTCCATTGGGACATTTGCGGCTAATTCCTTTGTTGCTCACCTCGAATGGAAGACAGCAAACCTACAGCCATCAGAAAAGCCGTCATATGAAATTCGGTTAGTTTGAACCTTCAGAAAACATTTCTTCAAAAAGAGGAAAGGCACTGCCATTTGACGAAGTGTACTTTCAAGCGTATCACGATGGATATGGCGTGGATTGAACGAAGAGTGGGAAGAAGATTCACAAATAAACAAATCAGTCAAATCGCAGGAACCAGCGGACGGACTTCAAACTTACGTGCGTGTATAGAATATGACACAAGAAGGATGACAAATGAGATATACAGTGCGACGCATAATCTTAGTTCCACCTACAAATTTCCCAAAAACATAGAATTTGGAGATGTTTTTGAAAGGCGCTCTACAGATTGTGACACATGCAAATGCGAATCTGAATATTATCACGGAAATCCAGTTTGAGGAAGCAAAAAGTTTTATCCTCATTTTTTCGAAAATACCCGACTTGCCTATGACGCAAAATCACAGTTCCACCACATGTTTCTCTGCTGCATTTTGCTTTTACTCAATCAAATTTTGAAATTATTACCACTCAAGTCCCTTAGCTTATAGCAAAGGCAAAACCGCTGTTGAACTTCCGTAAAAGGAAAACCCTGGCAAAAGAGACGCAGCAGTTGTTGGTCAGCTCACGCGAAAATTTGTCGGAGTGGCTTCATAACGAACAAGTTTCTCAAGGATGCTACAGGATAAGATTCTGGGAAGAACCTTTGATACTACTCTTTAATACCGTATCGTAAGCAAATAATACGACTTTCTCCAGACGGGTACGGAAATCAAAACTTCTTCAAAAGTTAGTGTTTCAATGGAAGCAGTTTTGCGTGTTTTACAACGCGCTCACGACAGTCCGTGTCTGGAGGATAAGAAATACGCTTTCAGTGAGGAGAAATCACAAAAGAAAACGAGCCAGCTTTTTCTCAAAAAGTTTTGCTAAGTAGAGCGAGGTAGACAGGACATAACATTTTTTTATCTGTGACTATTTTTGAACCTCTGACCATCCTCCTGATCGTTTTTCTTCTCCATACATGTGTGCTACGAAGTAGAAAACGATCTGAGAAAGAAAAACTTTAAGAGAAAGAAAGACGCAATCAAAAGTCGCAAATGAAAGAATGCCGCCGCTTCACTCAAACTGCGTGAGATTTCATAGAAAAAGCTGGCTCGTTTTCTTTTGTGATTTCTCCTCACTGAAAGCGTATTTCTTATCCTCCAGACACGGACTGTCGTGAGCGCGTTGTAAAACACGCGGAACTGCTTCCATTGAAACACTAACTTCTGAAGAAGTTTTGATTTCGGCACCCGTCTGGAGAAAGTCGTATTATTTTCTCACGATACGGCGCTTATCTCGGTCGGATAGTAATCAGGATTCTTTCCAGAATCATATCCTGCAGCAGTTTTGAGAAACTTTTTCGTTGTGAAGCCGCTCCGACAAATTCTACGTGAGCTGACACTTCAACAACTGCTGCGTTTCTTTTGCCAGGGTTTTCCTTTTACGGAAGTTCGACAGCGGTTTTGCCTTTGCTACAAGCTAAGGGAGTTGAGTGGGTAATAATCTAAAAATTTGATTGGGTAAAAGCAAAGCAGCAGAGAAACATGTGGTGGAACTATGATTTCGCGTCATAGGCAAGTCGGGTACTTTCGAAAAAATGAGGATAAAAAATGTATGCTCTTTCAATTGATTTCCGTGATAATATTCAGATTCGCATTTGCATGTGTCACAATTTATCTGTAGAGCCATTTTCAAAGACGTCTCCAAATTCTATGTTTTTGGTAAATTTGTTGGTGGAACTAAGATTATGCGTCGCAGTGTAGGAGCTTTTCCTTGCTTGTTTGCTTCCGCATTGAGGCGACTCTCATCGTTGGGCCCTCTCAACGTTAACTCTCTCTACTTCCTCGCCACGTGTACACCTATGGCGAGTGGTTAGATAGTCGGTGGGCGAAGCAACCTGCCTCTTGCTTTCGGGGTATGCCTTGAATAGGCAGCCAGGCCATTCCCCTTAGCCAAACATCACAGAATTAAAGTAGGAGGTGCACAGACATCTGTCGAAGAAAAATCTTCGATATAAGCGAAAATCTGGCCTATTCTACGGAAGATGGAAAGTAGGCCTCGTTAGGAAGTGAGTTCACTCATTGACCCCATATCTGGGCCTAGATAATGTACCAACGACTTCAGAGGGTTTTCGCCATTGTGTTCTAGTTGCTTAATCTTAGCGGCTGCGTAGTCGACTGCTCTGTATTTGATGTTTCGTTTATGAACTGACGTCGTGATTTTTGACCTCCAAATAAATCGTAACATATATTTCCCTAACTTAATTGAAGGCTGATATTTATTGTGCTGTGATATTTATTAAACGCTAGTTAGATGCCTGTTGCAAACTTGATGATAACCAATTAATTTTCAGAAGAGAAAACCTCAAAAAAGCGCTTGCGGATTAATTTTTGGCCGTTACTGTAATTTTACAGGAGCTCGATATCGAATCCTTAATCTATAAAACGCCAAGGATATTAGTGCATCTGAGGCCGATGATAGGAGAGTACGCAGGACTCACTGCGAATGGCACAGTCGAGATGCTATACAATCCTGGCAAGTTTTAAAATATTTCTTTCACTGTGTTCAAAAGCGCAATGTACTTGGACAACACAAGACGTACCTCTTGCGTATACAGCTCGCTTCATAATTATGAGTTCTTCCTCGAATTTTACCGGAAGTCATTTAAAGCAACAGTATCAGTACGGTTTTGACCACTCAATTCTAATGGGGTGGAAAGATGCACTAGCACTAGTCAAGTACATAAAAATGTCAGTAAACTAACACTCGTCTTGTAAACTTGCTAGAATGGAGTCGAACGCTCTTGAATTAGAGGGGCAACCGTGCCCCGGTTGCGACACACACTTCCGGTCCTTGCACGATTGCTTGTAAGTATCCTGCGTTGAAATTAATGCTACCTCTTTTGGTTTTGGCTTGGTTTTAGTCGTTTATACACTTAATTAATGTATCGTTTTGCTTGTACTGTTGCATAGGTCTCTGTTTTTGAATGCAAATGCAAGCCAATTCACACGACTCGACCGACAGTCCCTTCCCTCCTCTCAAAGAAAAATAGGACACCCCTTCTTTATAAAGTTTGGCGAAGTTTTTTTCGCTTTTTTTCTATTAGCAGTCAAATCACCATCTACAACTTCATTATCGTCCTCAATTACTCCGCGAATTGGATTTGGAATTGTTGCTTCGAGAATTTTTCTAGCATTATCAGCAGATTTCTCGGCACGAATAACTTCCGTATCCGTATTTCCCAGTGGCACCACGTTTATCAAATTTTTGTAATAGTTTTTTTTTTCGTTTTTACACCATTTCATGGTTATGTGCTAACCCAGAGAACGAAAGCAATTTGGTCAATTTAGGCCCCAGGATTGAGCTCACTCGAAGGCAAAGGTCGGGTTTAGTTGACCGGACCAACCCTTTAGGTCATGCCTATACTTGGCTACGCCCCACCGTAGAGATGTTCCCACACTCAAAACCCGAAACGGCGCAGTAATAAGGCCCTAGGGCATGCACAATACGCTATCGCTCCCTGGCCTCTCTACGACCGCTCACCTTGGGATGTGGTGCATAGCATAAAGTGTGAAATCGACTAGGTTGCTTGCCGTACCAACCGATAGAACGACTGGCATCTCTAGAAAACCTGTTTGTACGTGCCTCTTCCCAAACCATCCTCCTTCATTGCAAGTGGGAAAGACAGTTTTGTTAACGGCCTTTTCGACGGTTTTTCTCAGTTTTTTCTCCACTATCGTTCTACTTCATATCTCTATACTCAATTTAAATCGCCATAATACCCCCTTATTGAGCCCGACTTTTGCCTTTAATCAATTTGATCGATTGAGCTTGATGTGTCCATAGCTCAGGGGCCGTGCCAGCTCCGTCACACAAACGTGCAGTTGGGGTGGTAATGGGTAGGAATTTGCAGCTATCACAACTCTCTCCACCCACCGAAAATGATGTGAAGATCAGCGCGCTCTCTGATGTGACGTGCTCTCTTGCTCTCTGCTACGCCCTTAACTTTAGCGTTTTCGATAGTTTTGCACCTTCTTTTGCACGTCGTTTACACCACAGCTCAGCTATCACTATGAAGCGCCCTTATACACCAATTTTCGCCGGGGCTTTTCTCTTACACGGAAGGGAGACAAATGAGAAACGGCACAGAGCCCGTGGGACCCCTTTCTTGTCCGTTGTTTGCGCATTGATGCGACTCTCATCGCTGGCCCTCTTCAACACTACGATGTCTTTGCTATCTAATCACTCGCCACGTATAGACATGCGGAGAGTGACTAGATGGTCGGTGATCGGAACAGAGTCAACCCTGCGTTGGGCAGTTTCGCCCGATTAGACATGTCTCGCGCGCGAACATTCACCCTCGCATGCTCGAGCCGTCTGCGTGTCCGCCCATACTAGCTTTCGTTGAGGATCTCTCAACGTGCCGTTGCGAACTGCGCAACGCAGGGTCGACTCTGGTTCGGAAACCGCCGACAGCGCCAACAATGAGCCATGCTAGGTCGTCGAGGTCAAATCTTTCGATGCTAATTGCGCGTCACTCCGCATTCTCAGGAAGTCCGCCAGTGTCTCAACTAGGGTAAATACTCCTTCTTCGACCTTCATTCTAAATGTGAATTCCTACCTTACGTCAGTGACACGAGTGAGAGAGTCAGTAGTCTATGACTCTATCTATGACTTTTTTGAAGTGCGACATCGAAGGGCCTCCGTAGCCTACGAGGAACTAGGTTCCAAACCTCTCTCTTATCAATTCGGTTTTACGTTTTGATGATCATCTGTTTCAGAAGGTCATTTTCTTTACTTTGTATGTAACGGCTATTCGCATGAGTCTGTTGGTGATGATGCCCTAGATGTTCTCCATAGGATGGACGCTTATGTTCTAAGATAACAGCCACTCTCAAGCCAGGGCATAAAAATAGACAAAGAGATGGGAAGACAAGATCGGGACTTTTTCTATCATCTTCTTGAACGAAAATCTCGAAGTGATTAGCTAACATATTGGCTTTATGCACCAGATAAATGGAAATTACTCGTTGTCAGATAACCGATTCGCTTATACTCCTGGGATTCCTCTGCTCAAATACTTATAGAACCACCAATCAACTCTTGATCCAATAATTTTCCTTTCTTTGAGACCGCTACATTTTAAGGAGTGTGTTTCAACAAGAAATTGGGTAAAATTTTGTATTCATGCCAGTTTCTGCGAATGCATTGTCTGTTATCGTTAAACAAACGCTCTCTGTGCTCCCACATATTCTGTGAATGCTTGAGATTCCGGATTTATTTGACACAGACAACTCTTTCAAGTGATAGAACAGTCAATCGCGCCATGCAAAATAGGTAAAGCTCGTATTTTTCATTCACACCACCTTGAGATTCAAGCAAGGGCACCAAGAGGATTGGGCTAAACTGTGGCATAGACCTCCAGAGAAGCAACTAGAATTCTCTTGAAAAAATAGACAGAACAGGTAAATTTAGCTGCTGCTTGATTCACAAGACCACTGTGCTCACCCAAACCTAAACGAGGTACCATCTTTGGATCTTTCATCACCACGATGAATTTAAAGGCACGATTCAGGATTAGTCAAGCTCACCTGTTGAATCCCTGCAATCGGTAGACAGGCGAACGAGGGTTAATGTGGTGCCTACTTTGCGGCTTGAAAGTGCGCGACAAACGTGCAGGAAGCTCGCTCTACTCGCAATCCACACCCTATTCCGCAAGCCCCGCCCCGCGCAGCCGAGATACGTTGGTGCTGCAAGAAGAGTGCGGCCGCCGAAGCGGCAGTGTTAGATTGCAACTAAATGTCGCGCAGCCCGTTTAAGGTGTGAAGCGTCGTTGAACTTTTGCCGAACAATCTGCACCGGAAGCCTATATTTTACTAGTTATAAACAATAACAACATTGTCAAACATATGTATAAACAAGAAACATAATACAATGAAAAAAATTTTTTGAAAAAAATCGCGAAAAAGAGGGATCCCGCAGAAACTACGGCGATTGCGTGCGATATCCCATCTAATTCGATTATGGCTTAGAGCCAACAATTTTGCACTGGAGCAGTTTGGCCATCCTGTCCGTAAGAACCTCGTCCAACCCAACCTGCTACATTTCAAGTGAAATAGGGATTAAAACGGAGGTCCGGGATCGTGCCGAGGTTTCGTGCTAGTTCCTTTTTTTATTTTCAGATCAACTGTCCTCCTCAAACCCAAAGTCGTATCCAAACGCATCTGCCACAAATTTTTTTCCTGACTCTTGTTGTTAAGAGAACCAAATCAGTCTGTAGGGTTCTTCTACATGCTCGACAAGATTATGACCATGAATCAGCCATTTGTACAGGTGTTTGCAGCTCAACCAAGACAGTTCTCTATATGGCAGCAAACACCCTTCGGATTGAAATCACTTATGCTTTTCACATGATGTCAAGTCACTGAGTGCTTCCAAAAGCAGACAGCTCAGTATTAGCTTTGGCTCAAATTATCTCAGAGAGGTCTTCTACCGTCCTCGCCCTTGACTCAATCTCATCAAATTCGCTATAAACACGTATATGGGGATTGCATTTGAGGCTATGATTACAAACACGACTTTCGATTTAGTCGCAGGCGCTATTTGGTACCTGTTTCTAGCTCGTCTGCGCCCTCTTAATAATTGGATCGCAATCAGGACTAGCAAGGGAGGTCGTTCAGGACGTGGAAAGCATTTTCAGAACGTTTTTCTGTATTTTGTGGCAGCTCATGCGTAGACTACAAGTCAAAATCCATTTTCGCTGAGGCTGCGCGAAAGCCAAAAAATGGTGAACAAATGGTCCAAGGTTCAGTTCCTTCTGATGAAAAAATTTTTGCTTCTTCTTCTTCGAGCTTCCAAGTTCGCTCCAAATACAGCCAGCCCTGAGATGAGATATATTCATATTCATTATAAGACCATCAGTAACTATTGCTTTCAGATTTCCACCGTAATGTGGCGGAAAAAACTCGTCGTGCGGGAGGGCGCAAACGGCGCCGAAATGGCATAAATTCGAGGTGTTGGGAAAACTGGATGTCTCCGTAATCAGAGCCTCAAACAACCCCTATATACGAGTTTACAGCGAATTTGATGAGATTCGGGTAGGGCGCTATCTAGCGCGCCAGCGCCGGTAAAGGAACTTATATTCGTGATCAGGACCCTTGATCGCCCTAATGGGGAAGTTCCAGCGTAAAGAGCGAAAAATATATAGAAAGGACTGAAAAAACAGGATGATATCCTCTGAAACAATGGCAGTCTCTGCCGGCGCTGGTCCGAACGGGCACGCAGCGAAAATCCCGTTCAGTCGCAAATGGGTTAAATAGGAATTCTGACCAGAAAACTAGCGGAGCCTTGAGGCTGCGCTACTTTTATGGTCAGAGTGTCTACTGTCAAGGGATTCAAGGTTCAATTGCTAAAAACTTGAGACAGCGATACTGTTTTCAACAGCCTTCCCCTGCCTATCACGGGCCTAGATGATATACATTCAATGGATTACATTCAACATGTAGAAATTATACCGTACTGCATATACCGGAATGTTCGGACGACGAACATACCTTAGTAGTTTGAGAATTCAAAACAGGCACACCGCTGAGATATGGTGCGACCCTTGATTCGCTTGAACAAAAACAAGAACACTACCAGACGCCGTTTTGTCGCAAACCTCTGACAGATGATCGTAACTAGCATTAGGTGATCAGGTCCGAGCTGCTGATTTCCGACTGCAGTCTGATTCTTGCCTTTTACTTTTGTTTTCTCCATGGAACGGTTGGAGTTCATGTGTGATCGCAGCAGTGACCTTCATAAACCTATAAGTGATAGGATTGGACTTTATGTTCGCCTCAACTTGCTCCTGCAACTCATTGGGGAGCACATTCGCCACTACAAGATCGGCGATATTCTGCCCATTGCCCAGATTACATGTTAGAATCAACGTCCCACCATTGTTGTGACGTGTGTTATATGAGTTCCGTGACACACGCAGTGGTAGACAAAGACTCGACTATGAGACTTAGCGTTTTATACTATTACCAGTTTAGCCCCGCACGCTACCACCCGCATGACAGGAAAGGCTTCGATAAAACTAATAGCTGGTGGAGCGCCAGATTTCACCGCTAAACAATAGCTGCTTCCTAAATGCGTTGGCTGTCCGTAGCAAAGACGGCCCATTTCGGCTAAAACTTACTGTTTAATAAGCGCAGTGAAGTGCGGAGCTAAAATGATGAGTGAAAACAACCACCGAGCATTGAGCATCAGGATAATTTAGCGGTCGAATAATATTTGAATATATCGAAATGGAAAACCCAGTACTTATTATCGCATTTATTCGAGCATCCCATTCATCCTTAGGAACTCTGGAAATGTCGAAAAAAATGCATCGGTTCACGATGACAACGCTGATGAAGTGATATTATTACGTTATCTAGAATCAAGTTTCAAGTAACCTCACGTTTGTACACATATCGTTACTATAAGTCTCTGTCAGTCTTTCTTACTTCATCCCCTTCTTTTATACTTTAAATTGAGCGCTCCATGGCTGCCTCACTGTTGGTGGGACGTGCGCTATAAATTTCATAAAGTTTGCGTTTCAGCTCCTCTTATCTGCTCTTATCAGTCGTTATCACTTCTTGATCCCATCAGATATACTCCCGTCCCACCCCCTAAATCATATCCCAGAATCAACTCCTGGCGACTGCTGTGACGCTGCTATGAATTTCGTGAACACCACAAGACACACACGCAGACAGACATGGCGCTTTATATATAGTAGGGTATTTAGTAGGGATTATGTAGTTTGTTGGTCGTAAGACAGAAGCAAGAAATACGAAATTATGCTACTCAAATACGATGTTATACAACTGTATGCAGTGAGATGCTCGATGGAAACATCGAGCAAGCTGATGCTGGCTGATTTCGACTGCGCCTGTGGTAAGGTCGGTCTACAGCTGAACCAAACGAAGGCGATGTTTATGAGAAACGGATTGGTTCCTGATGCCCCATTCGCGCTCAACGGAACGAACATCACCGAGTGTTCCAGCTACGTATACCTAGGTCGCGAAATCAATATGATGAACGATCTAGCTCCAGAGCTGAGCAGGAGGAAACGAGCGGCTTGGGGAGCGTATAAGAACATCGAGGGAGTAGTGAAGAACAAGAAGAACATTCGGCTCCGTGTCCACCTCTTCGATTCCGCTGTCCTTCCTGCCTTAACCTATGCCTCACTTGGACTCTGTGCAGGCAGGACGAGCATGCGGTCAGCGTTATCCAACGCGCTGTCGAGAGGACGATGCTGGGAGTAACCCTATACACGCATGTGCAGAGGGGAATCTGGAGTGCCAAACTACGCCAACGATCGAAGATCAGGGACGCTGCCGTTTTCGCCAAGGAATCGAAGATAAGGTGGGCCGGACACGTCATGCGCTTTTGCGATGACCGTTGGACTAGAGCGCTTACCGACTGGGTCCCTCGGGACATCAAACGAACATTTGGACGACCGCCGGCCCGATGGTCAGACTTCTTCACGAAAGCTCTGAACGAAAGGAATGTAGAACATCGTGTCCCTCGAGCGAGGAGGGTTTACTGGACAACTCTTGCATGCGACAGAGACGAATGGAGACGTTGCTAGCGCCCGCTCGAGCAATTCGATGATTAACGGGACTTCAGGTGATACAGGTAATGGGATTATCAATATCATTTTCAACTTGTTATAATATTATAAGGTTGAACAGAAATCCGGCGTTTTTTCCAGGCCCATGGAACTTTGATTTTTCGCTGATTGTTTCTGAAAAATGTAACGTAACATGGGAGCGCTCAATGTCTTATTCATTTTGTCGAACAATATTCGTGTGATTGCTTCAACCTCTAGCTTACACGCGAGCAAAAAAGGCTATGTACATGTGTGCAAATTTAACACGAAACTGAGCATGCATGTGCTCGTATAATAGAATCAATGAAGCCTGACAACTATACACGCCTGCAGAGAGGACTATCCGAGAACGTTTTGACTAATCATCCGTTTTTTTTTGTTTGTTCTTGTTTTCACCTTGTTGTAATATCATAAGGTTGAGCAGAACTTATGAGTGGAATGGAGACGGCGTTCAATTTTTGCTCAATGTCTTTAGCGATACAGTTTTTTATCTGTTAATTGCTCATGCTTTCAGAAGTAGAAAATTTACCCGCCATGAATGGAACGAACGTTACGTTGACTTGTGATGAGAACCACAATACAAATCTATTCCATTTCTACTGGGTATATCAGGCAAGTTCAAAACACAGCACCGTTTAACGTACGAGTTACAACTACAATTATTTCAAGTTCGGAGAGGAATATGGATGACATATACTGGCTGTAGAGCGATAGTATGCATCGATTCAACAGACACAGCCCAATCAATGCTACGCCTTAATAAATTCTATTAGAGCTGAGTCGTGGAAACAGCGTCATAGCAGAAACACAAAGATACAGTAAACGCCGTTTGAAATCGAAAATTCACGCGAATAACGCGAATCCTCGTTGATTTCGTGAATTCGTTATAAGTCGGGTTAGAGTGAAGAATTCCAGAACCGGAAAACACCGTTGAACTCAGCTCTTTAAGCGCTACAAGATGGTGCTGTTATTTGTTCAGAAAGCTTGATTTCGGAATGCGCCATGCACACGGGTTCTATCTCAAAAGTAGTTGCTCGCATGTGATGTGTATATAATCAAGCTTATGCGGGCTAACCGCTACACACAAAGAACGGCCTCAAAACGCTCAGAATGCGCCACGTACTCAATCTCATCCACTACATTGTAAGATTAGATGAATGCTATTTTTCGAATTCTGAGATCTTCGTTTCGTTTTCAAGCGCTTACTATCTTTACGTGTTCCCTCTGCTCTCAGTATCACATCCTCTGTATATCAAGTGGAATCTTTGAACAGTTCTCAGCAGGCACAGTGGGCCTATTATGTGACATTATCCATTTTCAGAGGACATGTTTTGCAGAAAGTTGTAAAGATAGCGAAAAAAATTCCTTTACTGTCGTAGACTACGGTCACTTGTCTGTAAGGATTATATGGAAAACTCGGTCGCAAGTGAGCGCCTCTTCCGTGGTGTGACCCCAAACATCACCCCTTGTCATGCCTTTGCCCCCTATTATGTGTCTAGTCCCATTTTCAGAGGAATGTTTTGTAGAAAGCTGTAAAGAAAGCGAAGAATTCCCTTTACTGTCGTAGACTATGGTCACTTGTCTGTAGGAATTATGTGGAAAACTCGGTCGCAAGTTCCTTCCGTGGTGTGGCCCCAAACATGCCTCGTCATGCCCTTGTGGAATGTTCAGGTTCTTTTCAATTCCAGATGAACTCGCAGACCTGAAATGTGCCCCGTTAGCTTCCCCGTGAAAAATGCTATCGAATGATATGCATTACTTTCCCAGTTGAAACTTTGGTTTTTCATCGTTTTCAGCCTTCCCCTATTGTCGGATTGGGCACTATCCCACGATTACTGCCCCAGAATCTGAAAGTTTCATTTTTCGTCGAAACTTTGTTTATTAGGGTAATTCTACACCCTGATTACGAATATGACATTCATTTTTGATGCTGGTGTCATTTGGCGCCATTTGGCGCCGTTTGGCGCCACGGCTGTTTTCACCAAATCTCCTGAAACTTCACTATTTGGGGTTATTTGGGGTCCTGATTACAAAAACGACGCCCGCTTTTAGCGCTGGCGCCAATTTGGCGCAACAGCTGTTTTGACCAAATCTGCTGAAACTTCGTTATTTGGGCTTATTTGGGATCCTTGCGAACCACGCCCGTTTTTGGCGCTGGCGACGTTTGGCGCCGTTGGCGCCAATTTGGCGCAACAGCTATTTTCACCAAATCTGCTGAAACTTCGTCATTTGGGGTTATTTGGGCCGAGCGTGCCGCACTGGACCATCGAACGAGACCAGGGTCCACTTTCATGCCCGAAAGGATTCCTTTTTCGAGAACTGTGACTTTCGTGATTCAACGGTGTTCGCACTGCCCTATTTCTGGCTGCGCAACATGGGCAAGGTGAATGACAAGGAATACGAGCCCAATGTGCCACACCAGTTCAATTCAGTGGGAGCGGTTCTTCCGCGGCGAATGTGTGGGGCACTTCAGGAGGAACCCGCCGATCATAGGAAGGTTTGGGTGCGAGGGGGAAGCTGACGAAACACTGGTTATCAAACGTAAATACAACCGCCGACGTTGGGTACGTAGGTACAAGTGGCTGTTTGGAGGCATTAAAAGGAAAAGTGGACTCCTTCGGATTGTTTGAAGTAAGGACGTTCCAACTCTACTGCGGCTTATCATGAAGTAGTACATCGAGCACGGTACTACCATCCTCAGTGGCAGCTGGAGAGCTTACAGTCGAATTGCTGCTCTGCCCAACGCATACAGGCATCTCCAGTGAAAACGTGGAATATGCTTCTGGCTTAGCTCACAGTTTTCCACGGTCTGGCTCCTTCCTATCGTAGGAAAGTCTGATTTGGCGACCTTGCCCACGGTCTGACAGTCGGCGCTCCGAGAAAGGTGCCTAAGAGTACGCTCCGACCGTGAAGTGTTGTTTGTGACACCACATGGCGCCGTCGTCAAGACTGAATGTTATATTCGTGATCAGGACGCCAATAACCCTATACACACGTTTTCAGCGGATTTGGTGGAAACAGCCGTGGCGCCAAACAGGCGGCAAACGGCGCTAAATGGCGCCAGCGCTAAAAACGGGTGTCGTTATCGTAATCAGGACCCCACGTAACCCCAAATGACGAAGTTTTAGCAGATTTGGTGAAAACAGCTGTGTCGCCAAATGGCGCCAGCGCTAAAAACGGGTGTCGTTATCGTAATCAGGACCCCACGTAACCCCAAATGACGAAGTTTTAGCAGATTTGGTGAAAACAGCTGTGTCGCCAATTGCGCCAGCGCTAAAAACGGGTGTCGTTATCGTAATCAGGACCCCATAGCACCCCAAATGACGAAGTTTCAGCAGATTTGGTGAAAACAGCCGTGGTGCCAAATTGGCGCCAAATGACACCAGCATCAAAAATGAATGTCATATTCGTAATCAGGGTGTAGAATTACCCTAATAAACAAAGTTTCGACGAAAAATGAAACTTTCAGATTCTGGGGCAGTAATCGTGGGATAGTGCCAATCCGACAATAGGGGAAGGCTGAAAACGGTGAAAAACCAAAGTTTCAAATGGGGAAGTAATACATATCATTCGATAGCATTTTTCACGGGAAGCTAACGGGCACATTTCAGGTCTGCGAGTTCATCTGGAAATGCAAAAAATCTGAACATTCACAAGGGCATGACGAGGAGGCATGTTTGGGGTCACACCACGGAAGGAACGCTCACTTGCGACCGAGTTTTCCATATAATCTTACAGACAAGTGACGTAGTCTACGACAGGTGAAGAAATTTGCTTCGCTTCTGCAAAACATGTCCTATTAAAATGGAAAATGTCACGTGATAGGCCCACTATGCCTGCCGAGAACTGTTCAAAGATTCCACTTGATATACAGAGGATGTGATAATGAGAGCAGAGGGAACACGTAATGCTAATGAGCGCTTGAAAACGAAATGAAGATCATAATTCGAAAAATAACATTCATCTAATCTTACAACGTAGTGGATGAGATTGAGTACGTGGCGCATCTAGGGTAAGTTTTGAGGCCCTTCTTTGTGGGTGGCGGATAGCCCTCATAAGCTTGATTATATACACATCACATGCGAGCAACTACTTTTGAGATAGAACCCGTGTGCATGGCGCATTCCGAAATCAAGCTTTCTGAACAAATAACAGCACCATCTTGTAGCGCTTTAAGAGCTGAGTTCAACGGTGTTTTCCGGTTCTGGAATTCTTCACTCTGACCCGACTTATAACGAATTTACGAAATCAACGAGGATTCGCGTTATTCGCGAATGGCTTATCCTTGTATCCTTGTCAAAGCTCTGCTTTTGATTGCCTGTGATCTCATCCACCACCAGTTAACAGCAGAAAATTTTCTGAAAATGCATAATCACGATCATGCCCCAACCCTCCATCATTGTCCATTATTCATTTAATTCTCCCAAATTAACAGCAAAGTACCCTCCACAAAGGAGAGGTGGTAGGTGTAGGTGGCCGCTCGAGTTGAGATGCATATCACCTGAAGCCTCTTCGAGATGTTCGTAGATCTCAAAGCTTTATTCCACATCTGCTAAGGGCTCTCCAAACAATTCGAGAGTGTTTTGTGGTATGAACAGACTCATTACAATGCCCGACCTAATCAATCAAAAAAATAACCATAAAAACAAGGACTCGCGCTTTTATCGTTTTTCCATCATAACTCTATAGTGTCTCAGAAATGCAACTCGAAATTCACGTTCTAAAGAACAGATAATAACGCCTTACTTTCAATTTGGATGGAATATTTTTCTTTGTTCCAAAGGTTTGTGGACAATAAAAAAGTGACAAAAACATCATTGATTATATCATTAGTTAGAAACCAGTCGGGCCTCCAGAGTTTCTGATGAGCTTAAACATCCTAACCGGAAATAATCTGAACAACGTTTGCCATAGTTGTTTCGTCGATATCGGCTCAAATAGCACACCGTCGCATCCAGTTCATCAGCGGTTTTGCACTGCCGGTGGTTCAAGTCTCCTCGATCAAGGGTCCCCTATAGGATTACAATAAAGAAAACACACAACCCTATCTATCGCTTCAGCACCGGTTTCTTTACTGTTCATACGCAATGATGAAGCAGCGACCTCCAAATTCTCGCCACTTGCGAAACCGCCCCAGACTCATCAACGAGCTTTCTCCAAAATTCCTCCTCGGAAGCACGAGCGATCCGCCAAGCCCTCCAGCAGTAGCAAAATCCAGCCGGCTCACCAAGATCGGACACTTTCCATGAGTTGAGATTACTTGGGGAGAAAAAGTACATAGAAAGTTGTTTGTTTTAAACATAGAAGATTCTCGAAAAACCGTACGCTATCCCCTGTCCTATCCTATGTTGCCATGTTTTCACCAGCAGACTCCAATCTTATTAACTTGTGCTGAGCCTTGAAGTGAGTAGCTGTTCTCAGCGTCTGTTGAGTGGTGTATTCATTTGAGCGGGTGAGGCGCTTAATGGTCTTTCTCAAGTCTGGGACAACAATCTGAGTTCGGACAGATAATGACGAATTCGACAGGATGTGGGCTACTCTTTCGTTGTTTTGAGCAGTCAAGGATCGTGGATGGGTCGGAGTGTGAGCTGATTATAATTATCAGCGTGCCGGATGAATCTTCCAATGCATGGAGGAGATTGACTAAGTAGTCGTGACATTTCTGGATCGGAACGCCCAGTATCCTGCACAGCCGTGATCTGAGTTTGTTCATCTTCAGGAAGAATTAGGCCACGAATAGGTATTATGACGAAATGAAAACAGCAAATACGCTTCGAAACTGGTGGACATTTCGGCGCCAAAATGTGACTTACCACAAGTGTTCACATACTTTTGAAACAAAGAGGATTCAATCCAAGTTTTTTAACGAAAGTAAGGCGATAGGGCGGCGAAAATTCTCTTAACCACAACTTACAGTTTACCTCTCAACATATCCTATCGACTATGAGGAATAGATTGAGGAGGGTTTCATAGCACGGAGCTTCTTGGTTACGATTTTTGAAAATTCAAAATTCATTGCTAAAGCTTTCAGCCTTGCGGTCATTGCCGATATCGGCTAACCGCCTCAACACGTTATACGTGTGAGTGCTGACACGCTATGGTAACGCATACCATGAAAAGCTGCGGTGGAATGAAATGGTGCTTTGGTAGTGTAACTGGTAGCGCACTTGCCCGGAAGCGAGAGGTGCGGGTCTAGTCCCGCTCGGGGCCAAAGTTTTTATTACAACCCAACATTCTTGTGAAACCTCTTGGTTACCTTTTTATCCATCACATCCACATACTTTCAAAACAACTGTATGGCGACACTGATTTTGAAGAAGTAGAAGGCAAAAACTAGTTAGAGCGGAGGCGCCTGGTCAGAGGCGCAGCAATTTTCCGAGTGCGGCTTGCAATTCTACGCAAGTGTGGTCGCCTACGAACATTGGTTTTGTTTCACGAATGAGACGCGGAGATTGTGTATCCGTAATTGTTAATAGGTGCTAGTTACGTTTCAAAAATACTCATTCGCGGTGATGTTTGAAAACGTTACCCGTTTCAGCCCATTCGCTGTTTTATCGATAAAAAAGTGTTCTCTACTGGACATAAATTGGGACAGCAGCAGTTCTCTCCAGCGGAAAACGAACTCACGACTTCCACCGTGTATAACGAGAGCGCCTCCGCTATTCCCCGGAAGCCTAAAAGCATGAAAGATAGCATGGTAATATGTAACCCTACACTTTAAGCCAACCTTGACTGCATACAACTTCCTCAGCAGGTTTATTCCAAAATTCCGCCTTCCTTTTCCGTTCCATTTGCAACCAGTGTTGCAGGCTCCTTCGATAGATCTAGAATATCTAGATCTTAAATCAGAGTTCTACGGGAAGTTGAATGCGCTTCCTGGGGGCTCCTAAAATGAATTCTACATAAGGTCGGAGTTTGAAGGAGGGACACTAATGGATATGACCTGGTGATTGAGCATTGCCGTCCCCTCGCCACTAGCGCTGTGGAACGCCCACTCACTCACCACCTCAGCTTCTAGCCGTTTAGCAACGAAATGTTAGCGTTGATGAAGACAGAGCTGAGAAGTGGCTCCTATCTCGGGTTCTGTGCGGTCTCTCATGACATTTTCCATCTCTCCATCTTCATTTCTGTTGGCCTTTTCATCGTAGATCCCACCTTTATGTTTTCCTTACAGTCCAGGAAGAGAATAACTGAAAGCTAAAGATAGTAAAGGAGAAAAGACATTATTTTATAATTTCGCCCCGCTCGCTTTCGCGCGCATGTCAAAGTAGCCTTTAGCAGACTGAGCATAGCCAGGCTCTTGTATTAAGCAATATGAATGCATTTATGCTTTTGACTGGAGATTTCAACGATGGTGATAAAGCTGTAACTTCTCATAGGTCAACAAACCCATGAACATCCATCATTTTCCGAAAACTAACACGGTCTAGCGGCCGATTAGGCTTGGAATAAGCAAAACAATTACCTTACTGTTCATTATCACCCTTAACGTGAACAGCCACCATGCCTCGGATGTTGTGGTGATTTAGCGGTCGGATACTTTTCTATACCGATGACAGTGAACAGAAACACCATGCTTATCGTGTTTTCGCTCACACCAAGTATTTTGAGAAACTCGGACAAATTATCGATCTGAAGGATGCTGAATGATAACGCAAGTAGAACGAAGTGCTCTCCTCATAGCGCATATACAGATTTAGTGGATTCTCCGTTTCGAGCTGGTCGCTCTTATCAGTCCTCATCAGCTTTTAACAGACCTTATTGCTAGTGGGCCGCGCGTTTCCGTGGCATTTGCGCTCTAGCGCTCCTTATCAGCCCTTATCAGTTGCTATCGCTTTCAGTAACCCACCACCAATGTTCCCGTCCCACCCCTCATAACGCCTGTGAGCATAGTCGCTCTGGTGTCAACGCGAGCTAGGTAACGGAATCAACGACTTTCGCGTTCTGAAGCGCCCCATCGGCCCTTATCAGTTGCTATCGCTTTCAGTAACCCACCACCAATGCTCCCGCCCCACCCCTCATAACGCCTGTGAGCATGGATGGTCTGGTGTCAACGCGAGCTAGGTAACGGAATCAACGACTTTCGCGTTCTGAAGCGCCCCATCGGCCCTTATCAGTTGCTATCGCTTAGAATCATGCACCACCAATGTCCCGGGACCGCACCACATAGCAATTGTAAGTACATACGCTCTTTTAGCGATATGACGGCAAAACGAAATTGCCGATGCTTCGCTTTCTAGCCCCCTCTTATCAAGCTATTACCATCGTTTCAGTTTCCTATCACATACCACACTTGTGTCTTCATCCCACCCCTACAAACATATATGTTAAGCAAACCCACTGCCGCTATTGTTACTGTGACTTCGAGCAATGAAATTTCCGGTCAATACACGAGCAACAATTCAACGACACACGCTAGCCGCTTTATTTATAGTAGGATATAACCAGTTTGGCGGCAGTCGTTTTTGTGTGCATCACACAGGACTGCATTGGTGTGAAACATGGCCATCCCATATTTTTGTAACTACTCCTGGCACATTTCGTCCACGTCGCTGCTTGCTGTACCCAACAATAACACAAAACCTCCCTTCAGACTCCTTCTTTTTTCGGTCTCTAGGATATCTTTGAGCCAAGGTACAATGTTTCCTGGATGACATATTTTATTCCTATGCACGTCTCACCCACCGATAGTTGACCTCCCTTCCGTCGTCCGTCTCTATCCACTTGTTCCCGGTCTTTGACACTTTCAGAACCTAATGAGTTTGTGCAAATTCCGCTCACACCGATACCGATACACGGCTCACACGATCTCTATCCCTTTTTTCCAGTCTTCGGGACTTCTTGGAACTGAATTATGAAGTTTTGTGACAAACTCCGCTCGCTTGGATGCATACTCCGCCCACCAACGATAGCTGACCTCATTTGCTTTGCTCACCTCGGCCCACTTTTTTCCCGTCCTCTAAGGCTTCTTGGAACCGAGTTATAAGTTTGGTTGCAAGTTCCGCTCACTTTTGTGTACACCATGCCATTGACGGTCGACCTTCACTTAATCGCTATTTACTGTCACCTTTTTCTCCTGTCTCTGGGACTTCTTGGAACCGAACTATGAAGCTTTGTGACAAAATCCGCCCACCTAGGTGCATGCGCCACCAACGAGTGGCAGTTGACCACATTTCCTTTGCTGACCCCAACCCACTTTATTCCCTGTCTCCTGAGCGTGGCAAACTCCGTCCACTTTTGTGCACACTACGCCCGCCACTGATGGTCGACCTTCACTCATTTTGTGACCTCCACTTAGCTTTTCCCCGCTCTCTAAGACTCCCCTGAACCAAATTATGAGGACTTGTAGGAAACGCTGTCCAGTTAGGACACGCTCCCCATTGGACTCTGCGCACATCATGTATGCTGGGGACACCATGGACATTTCTCCCTTCACCCGATTTATTTCTGCTCTGTAGGCTCTCTAGTAACAGAGTTATGAATATTTTCATCAAGCACCGCTTTTTTAGAAAACGCCCCGTCTACAGGGGGTGGGTCTTTCTAGTTCAATCCAGCTCACCAACGTACACCTATATCCACCTTTCCCCAGTCTAGGCTGTTTTGTGACTGAACTCGAAATCACGGACCTCAGGACCGCTTATTTCGATGCACGCCACGCCCACTGGGGGCGGAGCTCCGCTTAGCTGATGTATGTTTTTGTACTCGAGCTGTGGTACATCTATCTCACGCTCGACCCCGTCCAAGTGAATCTTCAGAAGCTAGGGAATTTCGTGACACAGACACCTGACACACACAGGCATAGCGCATTAGATATAGTAGGGATGGTGCATCTTATATTAGCCGTTTCAGAAAGTTCTGTCGTTTTCTAAGTCCTAATTTTAAATGCACGTATCTCGGCTTAGACTGAACCTTTCGAGTTGAGTAAATTATTCAAAAGCGCGAATCTTTTTCTACAAGAAGCCGTTAACTGGGTACCTTTGTTTGGAATGCTGGACCTCTGGAGGCGATGAACTGAGGGAGCTGAGTAGATAATTAGAAGTTCTACTAAGTAAGACGTTCGCAGAACCACTCTGAAGTTCAGCTGGTATAACTTGTGAAGGGTTGGCCGTGCGATGTGTGTTCAAGACACCTTTCAGGGATGTGTGCGTTCGTTCATAATAAGGTATGTTGGGCCCATGCCTTAGAGTTTTTGATGATTTTTGACTTAATATAAAGGCTGATTCTTCACTGTAACAGTTCCACCTGAAACTGAAGAACAAGGCCAGCCGCTGACCCTATGAAAGCTGCCACAACCCTCCTCCAGCACAGTTCAAATTCTGCAAAGTTTGTAGAGCTTCCTGCAACTATCCCTGATTAGGATGCCTTTCTCGATGTGTTCTATGAGTCTTTGTGTGCACGCATTTCGTCATTATACCTCTAATGGTCACTTCACTAGGGTGTGCTGGTAGCGACGCCTGAAGCGTAAATCTGATGATTGTGAAATTAAGTTAAACTCCCTTCGTCCCCTCAAAAAGGTTTTTTTCAGCATCCTCCCAATAACATATTCAAAGTGGTTAGAGGGAGCACTCCAGGACGACAAAGTGTTTCTTCCGATCTCGAAGTTGTCCTTACGGAAGGGCGATATAGGTGTTACGCGAAGAAAACAAAATCGTCCGACTATCAGCTGCTGAGAGACTACCACCTCATGGCTTTTACAGGTACCTGTCGAACAAGAATTCACCTCTTTTTTTCTTCTCTTCAACATTCCAAAGCCTGAGGGGAAATAATTTTGAG
>MU868710.1:55034-77280 GCA_036418205.1 Ostertagia ostertagi | reverse complement strand
ATCAGTTTTACCATGGATTCGCACTGCTTCCATTTTTAGAGTTGGTATATACAGGGGGGGGCCAAAAAAAAGACATTTTGCCTCCACTTCCAGATGGATTTAAGCACATTTTACTCAACTCAGACCGAACGGTTCCAACTTATTATTAAAGAGTGCATTCCATTCTATAAGAAAATCTTCATAGTGGCCACGTACGTGGACGGCATCAGAAGAATTAGCCCTGGAAACATGGTGCACTGGTCGATCTCAATGGGGTCTTCGAAGGATCGTGTACCATAACGACCCTTACTGGAAAGCTAGTTCCGAGGGGATTTGCACAGTGGTAGCTAATGCCTCTAGAAAACTATCCAACATTAAATCGATTCACGAAATTGCGTAAGAGCTTCAGGCTGAAGCTCTTACGGTAGACCTCCTTGAGCCTGACGACGGTGACAGATGACGTCATATTCTGAAGACGGTGAGGGCAGTGAAGGAGAGCCTGCGTACACTAATAGAGGAACACTTAGGGAATACTCTGCTGAGGAACTCCCGTCAACGACAGCAATCTCTGCGAAGAAAAAAGAGCCGAAGTCCGACATAGGCAAAATGTCTTTTTTTTTTTGCCCCCTATATGCGCGGCTGAAACGGCAAATTTTTTTCCTGCGCGCCCCAACTCACCCAGCCTACTACCCGTGAAAACTTCACTTTCACCTCAAACTCACATGTGATTTCGAGCGACTGAAGTGGGTACGACCCCCCCTCCTACAAACTCAACCAGGTACGACCCCCCCCGTTGTTACTCGTAACAACGTAGGGTTGACCCTGTCCCTGGGGGCGGATGCTAACAATTCAATGTTTTGTGCAACTCCAGACAGTCTGGTACAAGGTGATCGACTAGAGGATGTGGAGGTTGGGAATGGATCAGACGCGTGGATTCGATTCCGGACCGGCGAGCTGAGCGGTAAGCAGCCATTTGCCACCAACTTCCGCCACAAGTATTAATATAGGCTACATTATTACATAATATTAGTTAGCTCCTTGGTCACTGGACTGTACAACTATAAAAAAGAAATGAAGAAAAAATGATTGAAAATAGGAAATGAAACAGAGACATAGAATTAATGAACCAGCGAATAGGCACCTAAAACCTATAAACAGACATCTTGAGGAATAATGTAAAGAACTCGCTAAAAAAGAAACTTGGTGTTTCTAAGAATAAGTTTACAAACAAAAATTTTAGAAATTAAATGCAGGTAGGGCAAAAGACATTTCTGATGTTGAATTCGGCCTTTTTTCTGGTCGCCAAGATTGCTGTCTGGTAGACGGAAGGTCCTCAGGGCAGAGTATCCTAGGTCCTCTATGAGTGAAGCAGACCCTCTTCACGCCTTTCAGGGTGAGTGCTATGACGTCATCTGTCACCGTCGTCAGGCTCAAGGAGGTCTACTGTAAGTGCTTCAGCCTGAAGCTCTTACGCAATTTCGTGAATCGATTTAATGTTGGATAGTTTTCTAGAGGCATTAGCTACCACTGTGCAAATCCCCTCGAAACTAGCTTTCCAGTAAAGGTCGTTATGGTACACGATCCTTCGAAGACCCCATTGAGCTCGACCAGTGCACCATGTTTCCAGGGCAAATTCTTCTGATGCCGTCCACGTAGGTGGCCACCATGAAGATTTTCTTATAGAATGGAATGCGCTCTTTCAATATAAGTTGAGACCATTCGGTCTGAATGAGCAAAGTGTGCTTAAATCCATCTGAAAGTGGAGACGAAGAGTTGCGTGTTTTTTTATTGCTCCCACCCTGTATATATTCGCTTGCTGACTTCACATAAACACAAAGCCAAAGTTTGAAAACTTTTGACACTGTCAATCACTTAGATGCGCCACGCATTCTAGTTCCATTAGAAAGTCGTAGTGGCATTTGAATGCGATATGGCCCATACAAGTGACTTGTGGGAGGTAGCCGGTGTATAACACAGTGTTTTATCCTCCCAAAAAGGCCTGGCACCAACTCCGGAGGGATGGAGGGCTTGGCTGGTGGGCAAGATTGGACATGAGATTCTGCGCGTGGGAAGCAGTACCACTTGCCACTACACCAAATCGTATCAAAGAGATAGAGTACGGAAACTCTGAAATCACAGTATAGTACTAAACTGAAACTTGTTAGGAGGAGCTAAAAGAGGAGAGGTACAGAGGTAAAATTACTTTATAAAATTACTATTTATTACTATTAAATTAGCAGAATTCATTTTTGGAGGAACAACCAAATGAGTATTATTCAGCAAAAAGTAGGATAAAATTTGCCTTTGTTAGAACCAACGGTCACCAAAGCATTATCTGCACGATATACAGTTACAATCAGTTTTCAACAATCTTTTCACCCCCCCCCCCCTCCTCCCCTATTACTATAACCCGTGAAATTGATCACCGTATGGTTCTAATGAAACCCCTTGAAACTTGCTCAAGGTTAATGCTAAAGCTACATGGTGTGCCAGAATATTGTCACAAAGTATTATTGGGACGAAACTTCAATGCGAAATATATTACGGTGAAATCATAAAGGATAAAGGATAAAGCATTTGCCGTTGATCAATCCCTTTTGGGATGCGGCACGCATTCTACTTCCATTTGTACATTCGCAGTGGCGTTTGAATGCGATGTGGCCTATACAATGACTTGCGGGGGCCAGCCGATGTACAAGTCAGTGTTTTTATCCTCCCAGACAAGTCTGGTACCAATTAACCGACCCCGGAGGGATGGAAGGCTTGGTTGGCCCCAGGATTTGATCCCCGGACCGCTCGCGTGGTTGAGCGCGCACTTGTCACTACACCACTTTCCGCCCGGTGAAACTCTATACACATGGTCCACGGTGACAACACTAATAACATTAACATGTGCGACATTGAAATTCCACATTTGTCACAGCGTAGTATTTTCCTAAAAAAAGAATAATAGACTACTAGAATCTTAAATGCTAATTGCAGGCAAAGGATGCTTCCTTTTTTCTCTTAAAGGAAATTACGCGATAAGGTCGGTGCTCGAAGAAGGGGAGTATACCAATTCGTAAGACAGCCGGGTTCTCCAAGGAGTGAGACGGTGTTTCGCAGCGAAGAGTGTGGCCTCATCGCTTAGCAGGGGGCTCCCCACTTTCTTCACGATTTGGGGCGCGGCCGCGGCGAGCGCGGACGAGTTGGTAGTGCCCGCGAACTGTGCGGGTAGGTTTGAAAACGTCCATCAGCACAGTTCGCGGGCACTATCAACTCGTCCGCGCTCGCCGCGGCCGCGCCCCAATCGTGAAGAAAGTGGGGGGCCTGTAGCAGGATGGCTTATAGATAGCTGCTCACGCCGCGTCATTCCCCCTCGCCGTTGACTCTAGCCGTTTAGCAGAGAGCTTTGCATTGAATGAGGGTAATACCGTGAGGCACGACTCAATGCGGAATGGAAGGGGTCTAGAGAAGTGCGAATTCTTTGACAGTTCTGGGAAGTATTTCACGGCGTTTCTCATTCTTATTTTGCTTTCCTTTTTTCTTTTCATTCCCGACACCACTTACGACCTCTACCTTGATTTTTGATGGGCTATCATTCATCGCAAACTTAGCCTTTGATCTCGTCTTTGGCTTTATCGGTGTCAATTCAACTCCATTACATTTGGAATAAATGACGACCACACATCGGCGAAACGTAAGACAATCTCGTTTTATTATAGCGTGTATGAATATGAGCGAATGTTCACATGACACATGAATGGTCTCTGGCCTATAATTTTCTCCTCGTGTCTTACGGGACATGCTTATTCTACCACTGTGGCACCTGAGGACCAAAGAAGGGAAAAACTTGATCCTTTTGCCCCTACCCTTACGTAACTTTTTGCCCACATGCTTTTAAACACTGACTCTTGAAAACTAGTTTTTAGCTCTGCGTGACATGTTTTATAAATTAGGATTTAAACACTGTCCAATACTTGTATAATTTTCTAGAGAGAGTTCTAGCGAAAGTGAAGGTGTTCTCGTCATGCAAGGGTTTGCTGCCACTGTTAAGAAGAAATAGATGAATGAATGAGCACACACAAAGCTGACGGAACGTTAGGGGAACAAGCGAAAACTCCGAACGAGGGAAACAAACTCACCCTCTACACTAAAGCGAGAGTAGGACAGCGCCACTCCAGGTTAGTTATGGATTAGTAACTGAGACTTATCGTTCGGAGTTTTCGCTTGTTCCCCCTAACGTTCCGTCAGAAACGCTGGGGAGAGGAGCGTTTGGCGGTTTAAAGGACAATCTCAAAACCTTGTGCCATGTTCAGGCCTTTGAGGAAGACGATCTCGTCGAAACGTCAGGCCACTAATAAAGTTACCACCTAACAACCTCGTTGGCAGAAGAATAACAAACATTAAAATAAATATATGTGTAACATTTTGCTTCATTTATTGTAGGCGAAAGATATGCTCACGATTCCTTTGATATATTTGTTTATTGCTAGTTGTTTTTTTGTAGAAGAAAACATTTGCTTTCCAAATACTGGCGAAGGCCTGCTCAAGATGCAACATAGTGGTGCGGCTAGCAAAGAACTGGATTAAGAGCTCAACGACTTCGAGGTTCACAGTTCTCCGCCGAAACCGCACCCAAAACTGAGCTATGGAAAGTGGAAAACCAAAATCAAACAGACTCGTGAGAGAATGAGAACGGACTTTCCACACTCGATGGGTGCATGAAATTATCGAGAAGAGCAATTACTAAAGAGATGACCGGAGCTTGAGCAAGAGTGCCGAAAAGTTATAACTTCTCAAAAATCTGTTCAAATGATAGCGAAGATCAAGCACGGAACATTACGTTGTTGTCTATCGAACGGGCAACTTCCCATCGCTTAAGTGAAGCAGGATTGGAAGAAAAATGTAAGAAATTACGGGGTGTTAATGAGAAGCGGTGATCCTACGACATCCGGTGTTTTTTACAAAAAAGTTCACCGCTTAGGCGGACCAAAAACTTTCAGGATCACTCGCTGGCAACGCTTTTTAGCTCAGTTCTGCAGAACCTTTGAAGTTGGAAAATCTTGCCCAAATTTCCGTATCAATGAAAGGGGGAAACGAAGATTGCTCTCTCGGTTGATATGGGCTGTGGACTAAAACTTCGACTCCGAGACAGTAGCAGTTGGCGCTCTATCGTCTGGAATTCCTTCTCCATCGTTTACAGGGTATTGATATTCAGAAATCAAGGAGATTGAGTCTTGAATATACAGCGTTCGACTCTCTGCTCAGTCGCCATGAAGCACTCTCTTCCTCTCTTCCTTGTCTACTGTGGAGGAGACGCGACTTTTTTGCATATTATTGCTCTGTAAAAAGGATTGCCAAGCATGAGAACTCTAGAGTAAGCGTTTATAACCTGCGTCAACGTTTCGACAAACCGTTCGTCTTCAGTACTCCGTTTGAGGAACACGAGCCTGAGCAAGTATATTCTCGATATCATCGCGTTGTGTATGGATTGTCTGGAGTGGTGTTCGGTTCTCCACAGGTCTCTCCAGGGTTGCGCTTCACTCAGATGTATCGTGGTTCGATTCTCCGTATTTTTTGTTTTGTGTTTATTGTAAGTGTCGAGGGAAAACTCGCGTGATCGTTAAGTCCGCTTCGAACCGGAAGAGTGCTTAATAGGCATCGCGCTGCGAGCTCGTTTGAACGGGTAGTAAGGAATGACCTGAAAGATAGCGGATATTCGGTGTAGGCATGTGATTGTCGAAAACTGTAATCTCTGTGACCTATAACTAACTCTCGGGGGCTCTTATTATCGAGTGCTAAACTCTTACATAACAACCCTATGGCGGCATTCAAGAAATGGAGAAAATCACACGGAACTGAGGTCAGATCTATGTCTCACCCAATGGTTCCGATAGTACATCGGTGGAACTGAATTTTTCGAGTTGGTTAAATTTGAGTTTTGATCAGTCAGGCGTTTCTGGATTTCGTCAAAAAGCTGCTGGACCCTGGAAGTAAGATCTTATCAGCCAAATAATTAACTTTCTACAAGATTAAGTCGTCCTGGACAACATCAGCCGCCTCAGCTACGAAGAAATAAAGACGGATGCACTTAATTGTCATGATAACACATTAAGGGACTCTTTTTTCGAGTCATCAAGTATGGGTGAACTCAGCTGGATTCTACTTCTGGTACGTGAATGACTATTCCTTTATCCTAACAGATTTCTAAATTTCTAAAACCAAGATTTGATAGATTCGGACGCTTCAATATTTATGAGGTTTTCTGACAGGTTACTGTAAGCAGAGGAGGTCAGAATTTTCGGAGAGACCACATATGATGGTTGGAAGAAAGGTTCTATGCTTGACACATTTGTTTCCATTTTCTGATCTTCTGCAGTCTCTATATCTATTGTTCTTGTTTCTTGGTAATGTAAATGCCTGACGCGCGCTCACATAATATCTTACAAAGCTGGAAGCGCGGTGGTCGTCAACACATGTGTCAACGGCACGCCCTTGAGCAACGTCAGCTCAAATTTTATGAGCCAGATACGCAATGCTATTGTTCCAGAAGCTCAGCAGAACAACGGCATTATCCGAAATCCCGAGGCCGAATTCATCATTCAGATTGCCCTAGGGTAAAGGGTGCAACGCCGTCAAGACGACGCTGCACTAATGGGTAGACTCGCAAACGTTACATACCTGGTCTGGCCCTTGTGGTGATTTCCTCTTCCGACCTTCATTTGGTATCTGGCAGTGTGGCGCTCGAAAGGACGGCGACCTCACTTCAGTTTAGGAGTTTGATTCGGCTAAGTACTTCGTTACAATTATGATAATCTAAGGCTCGCCTGAGACGCTGCTCGAAACCATCCAAATGCCAAAATGGCTGGAAGCTGTGTAACAATTATTTATAGATCGGGCCAGTATTGTCAATGTTGTGCTTTAGCTTTGCGGATATGGCTCTTGCTGGACGGTCAGTCACATTTTTGATGGGGTTTCGTGGCAATGGGCTCGAATCCAGAACGAGTCATTTTATATGCACATTCTGGTGCCGCCTAGCGGAGAATCGTTTTTGTCGGTAGGTCCCGCAATTTTGTTTCGAAAATGAAAAAACATGATGTCACAAAATAATTTCTTTGCAATGTCCAATGCGTAAAGATTATCTAAACATATAACAGTAGGATTTCGATCAGAACGACAAATAGTGGTTACGAAAAGAGAGCATTTATTCACTTTCCCCGTGAAGGAATTTTAAAAGCATTTTACACTCGATTACGAGGTTTGCCCACCTATCTGTCCATTCCTAGCGCCTGGCAAGCGATTATCAGTTGGCAGCCCATATGGGCTGCCATCGTCCCAGGAGCGCATGTTGTTGGCAGCCCATATGGGCGGCCATCGGCGTGAATGTGTTAAGGGTGAGGCGTGTCTTTGTGTTCAGGAAGAGGTTTTTTTAGCAATTTTGGATTTTGACAAGGGTTTGGGGTATGTCCTTTAAACCGCCAAACGCCTCCTCTCCCCAGCGTTTCTGACGGAACGTTAGGGGGAACAAGCGAAAACTCCGAACGATAAGTCTCAGTTACTAACCATAACTAACCTGGAGTGGCGCTGTCCTACTCTCGCTTTGGTGTAGAGGGTGAGTTTATTTCCCTCGTTCGGAGTTTTCGCTTGTTCCCCTAACGTTCCGTCAGCTTTGTGTGTGCTCATTCATTCATCTATTTCTTCTTAACAGTGGCAGCAAACCCTTGCATGACGAGAACACCTTCACTTTCGCTAGAACTCTCTCTAGAAAATTATACAAGTATTGGACAGTGTTTAAATCCTAATTTATAAAACATGTCACGCAGAGCTAAAAACTAGTTTTCAAGAGTCAGTGTTTAAAAGCATACGGGCAAAAAGTTACGTAAGGGTAGGGGCAAAAGGATCAAGTTTTTCCCTTCTTTGGTCCTCAGGTGCCACAGTGGTAGAATAAGCATGTCCCGTAAGACACGAGGAGAAAATTATAGGCCAGAGACCATTCATGTGTCATGTGAACATTCGCTCATATTCATTCACGCTATAAAACGAGATTGTCTTACGTTTCGCCGATGTGTGGTCGTCATTTATTCCAAATGTAATGGAGTTGAATTGACACCGATAAAGCCAAAGACGAGATCAAAGGCTAAGTTTGCGATAAATGATAGCCCATCAAAAATCAAGGTAGAGGTCGTAAGTGGTGCGGAATGAAAAAAAATGGAAACAAAATGAATGAATGAGAAACGCCGTGAAATACGGCCCAGAACCCAAGAATTCGGACCCCTTCCTAGACCCCTTCCTTGATTTCCGCATTGATGCGTTGCTCATCGGTATTACCCTCTTCAATGCAAAGGCTCTCTGCTAAACGGCTAGAGTCAGACGGCGAGGGGGTGGGCATGACGCGGCGTGAGCAGCATGCGTATAAGACCCTGCTAAGCCGATGAGGGCATACTCTTCGCTGCGAAACACCGTCTCGCTCCTTAGAGAACCCGGCTGTCTTTCGAATTGGTATATTCCCCTTCTTCGAGCACCGACCTTATCGCGTAATTTCCTTTAAGAGAAAAAAGGAAGCATCCTTTGCCTGCAATCAGCATTTAAGATTCTAGTAGTCTATTATTCTTTTTTTAGGAAAATACTACGCTGTGACAAATGTGGAATTTCAACGGCAAGCGTAACATGTGTCGACATGTTAATGCGTATAGAGTTTCACCGTATTTCATTTGGAATTGCAGTTTCCCAATAATATTAGGTCGTGGAAGAAAATTCTTGCGCTTTTCGGTGTTTCGTTTTTGAACGCTTTATTTTGTTACGAATTCAAGCAAGCTGCCAATGAGCTGTATGTGGTTTTGAAGAGCTTTTCTTGTTCTATCATGTAAGCTAGGCTAGCTATGTTTCCTTATTATTTAGTAGTCATTTTCCTGAAGCCTTGAATACGGCAATACTCCAAGAGCAAATTTGCATGATTTCCTTTTTCTAGCTCAAAGCAGGCCAGTATGGAGAGGAAGCAGGTCAAGATATTATAGACGCACTTGGCTGAGATTCGCAATAAATATGGTCTGAAGCAATTGTTCAAAAAAGCTTTTGTAAGAATAGCGAGAGCCCTAAAGATTGTGAGGGTGGTGATCGGAGATTGGACAACGCCAACGATTAGTCGAACGTTCTGGTTGAAGCACGTTTGCACAAATCTATTGAGAGGGTTCCTCCTAAACTAATCGCACTTGCATTGTGTTTTCTTGTTGTACGGGAAGAGCTGGAAAGTCCCAAAAATTCAAATAGGGCGTGCCGCGACAGCTCACCATTTTGAAGGGTCGTTCGCCGCGTTCTAGCTTGTTTCATGCCATGAAAACGACCTGACTTTTTGATCATTTGCGACGCACGACAAAGAACGGATTCTTTGCTACAGAATACGAACCTTTGGTGAAGTGATCGAACCGCCCATCACAGGCCCTACAAACTTTGCAAAAGTGAAACTTCGTGAAGGAAGGTAACGTTGTCATGGCTAATCAGGTGGATCTGTTAATGTGGAAGAAGTACTCCTGATAATGTGTCAAACTTATTCCTAGAACTCTGGCATATGCTCGAAATTCCTCATTATAAAGGAACCGGCTCGTCCCTGACAGGTAGCTCGGACGCACATTCCACAACCAACCCTGCAGAAAGTTCGACAAGATTGGCTACGAATTAGTCCTGCGAACATCCTACTCGGTAGACCTTTTGCCTATAATTTGTCACTTTCTCGACTACCTGGATAGCTTCTCCAAAGAGTTATGCTTCAAAACCAACATGATGCGGAAACGACCTCCGCCGGGTTCATCGTCTCTAGAGCTCCAGTATTCTGCACTACCGGGCTGATTCAACGCAGCTATTATTGGCAGAGGTTTGTGGATTCTAACAGTCTTTACTCCAATCAAAAAGGTTTCGAATGAGCCGAGATACAGGCATTTGAAAATCAAGGTCGAAAAGCGCAAGAACTTTCTTCACGACCTAATACTATTTGTGGCACTATTCTGGCACACCATGTACTATACGCATAAGCCTTGAGGCAGTTTCAAGTGTTTCAATTAGGCACCTTGCGGTATATCTCACTTTCATGGAATTCATGGTAATAGGGGGGGGGGTGGGCGAAAAAAAGATTGTCTGAAGAAATGATTGCAACTGTGTCTTATAGATAATGTTTTGTGATAAATTACTTCATGCAAGACACCTTCTTTGTGCCTACTGTATTACCGAATAACCACTTATTGTAGTTGTTCTTGGCAAAAATGAAGTTCTGATAGTCCATTTCAACCTCTGTACCTCTCCTTTTTTCACCGTCCCTTCTAGCGACAGTTTCATCATAAGTTTAGCCGCCATCCGTGATTTCGGAGTTTTCGTACTCTAATTCTCTTTAATAACGGATTCATGTAGTTGGCAAGTAGTACCTGCTTCCCTCGCGCACTGGGGAGGCAATCTCATGATCCAATTTCGGCCGCAACCAGCCGAGTCTCTCCATCCCTCCGAGGTCGATTAGTTGGTACCAGACCTGTCTGGGAGGATAAAAACACTGTGTTATACACCAGCTAGCTCCCGCAAGTCACTTGTATGGGCCATATCGCATTCAAATGCCACTACGATTTCTAATGGAAATAGAATGCGTGGCGCATCTAAGTGATTGACAACGTCAAAAGTTTTCAAGCTTTGGCTTTGTGTTAATTGTTGAAGTGAGCAAGCCGAATATTATGTATAATTTCAAAATTTTTGTTTGCAAACTTATTCTTAGAACACCGAGGTTTCTCTTTAGCGAGTTCTTTAGGCAGTTATTCTTCAAGAATGTTCTGTTTTACTAGGTTAGGTGGCCTATTTCACTGGTCTCATGTTGTTTCTTACAGTCTGTTACCTTTCGTAATTTTCATCCGATTTTTCTTGCATTGTCTTTCTGATAATGTCTCAAGTGAGAAAAGGGATGATTACTAATGATTATAGTGAACAATGTTAGCTATATCAATACTGTTTGTGGGGCAAGGATAGTGATTTAGTGGAAAGTGGCGCTGCTCTACCGCGGGCGCAGCCCAGGGATCGAGATGCTACGGTCGTCCGGCCCCGTCCAAGCTCCATCCTCGTAAGTGTCGGTTTAACAGTACAGGTCTTGTCTTGGGAGACAAAACTACTGATTGTACATGCTTGACCCCCGTCAGCAGGTCAAGACCTACGTTGCTTAGAGTACACCGGGGGGGGGCGTCGGTCCTTGGTTGGCTTTGTCGAGGGGGTTCGTAACCTCGCTCTTCTTTTCGCCTGGAAATCACATGTGAGTTTGAGGTGAAACTGGAGGTTTCGTGGGTAGTAGGCTGGGTGAGAGTGGCGCGCAGGAAAAAATTTGCCGTTTCAGCGCGCGTATATACTCCCTGCTAGAAAAGGAAGCAGTGGGAATATAGGTAAAACTGGGTAGAAGTGGGGGTAAAATGGTGGAAATATGGGGAATTTTTGAAAATTTTTACTGTTTCAGAGTAGCTGTATCTCATCAATTCGCATTCAAGAGCCACTACAAATGTACAAATGGGATTAGAATGTGTGCCGCATCCCGAAAAAGGATTGTTCAACGGCCAATGTTTTAATTCTTTATCCTTTAATACTGTTGTTAATACTGGTAATGTTACCGTAATCTTAATGATGTTATTCAATCCACGAGGGATATGGGCGTCATTAAAATGCACGAGGAAGGCTCCCAGTCACCTGCACGTTGGAAGGAAGTGCGCCGCCTTTCGGATCTCATTTCCTTCGCCGCCGTCTTGGCCACGTTTACACATATGCGCATAACGCATAAATAGCTCAGAAATCATAATAAACAGCTCAAAGAGTGCTAGAATTGAAGAAAGGATAGATTGAGCTGGAACGACGACATGTCTGGTGCCGCTGCGTTACTACGTAAACATCTCATCAGTATCCATTTCTACGAAATCCAATAACTTGCTTGTTTCGTACTCTGACAGTTGTCGGGAAATTCGGGTGTGTGGCTTTACTATCAATGAGAAAACTCGTCCACGCAGTGCGGTACCGCCCTTCACCTTCACCTTCACCTACGTTCCCAAAAAGAACGGAGCACAGCGAATAGATCGCATAAAAAGGGAAGAAACCTTCCGAGACACGTGCACGTTGAGACTAGGACTAATCCACCGAAATTCAGTATCGGGTATTCACCTTTTTGCGGACCACACTGACCTCAGGTCTGGTCAGGGTCGACCGTCCATTGGACAAAGTTCAGTGAACGGGCCGTATTGTTCGGAGGGTGAGGAGGCGGTCATGTTTAGTGTGTTTTTTGGTTTTGCATGACTTCGGAAGAGAAGTTTTCTGGGAGGTGAGAAAAACTCGTACTGAGTTCGGAGAAATTTCGAAGAAATCCGAAAATTATAATAATACCACCTCAGCGGCTGCGTATACCCCTACTCTCGCACTTACCTCCGTTCAGTTCACTGCACTCTCCAAAGGTGAAGTGTATGAGAAGAAGGTATGATCAGGTATGACCACACGTCACCATTTAAGAAAGACTCACCAAAGAAGTGTTATAAATTCCCATGGTTGAGACCTCAGTAAATCAATAGAGCCTGGGATGTTGGTTATTGGTTACAAATGTGAAGACCAGAAGTGCTACGTGAACTTGTCAAGGAAGTTGTTAGCGATCAAAGTGGTCCCAAGTTCGATTCCCCGTGGTGACAAAATTTTGCATTCTAGGTTGGCGCTTCCAGATTGGTGCCAAATGGCGTCTGCGCCAAAAATGATGTCATCTTCATAATCAGCGCCATCAGAATTCCTTGAAATTAGGCTTTTGTAAAAATCATTATACCAACGCTGTGTTAACAATCAACTTTGATCGCTCACAATTTCCTGGGCAACTTCGCGCGACAGTTCTGCTTTTCATACTTGTAATCAACATTCTAGGCTCTATCGTCTTATGCAGGTCTCAGTTCAAAGTTGCATGGAAATTGAAATTTGAAACACTTTCCTGGTCAGAGGAGGGTCGTACAGAAACGCTCTCTGGAATGAGGGAAGGGCAACTTTTAAACTCTGAATTTGCACGACTGGTAATGGTTTATCCTTTTCTGCGAATACGAGTGAAATAGTTGTGGGAATCAGCCTTAGGACCAGCGGAAGTCATTAGGTTTGTAAATGGGGTTGGGGTTTGTGCTATTATTCGAGCTTCGTTAGTTTTAAGTGCTCGAGAATGTACATTACTCATCACACCAACGTTTGCAGTACTTCCGATTGCCCTTCCCTCATTCCAGAGAGATTGTCATGATAGTCACTGATAGCTAGTAATTTGAAATACCATGCAGCCATACTTACGATAAGGTTTGAAGAGCGTTTTCCCTCTATTGCTATAAATCTGCTGGACAGCTTCTGTTGATAAGTGGGTAGCATTCGGAGGCTAATCGAATCCTATCCAAGTTTTCATTTTTTAATTCCAACTCGTTCAAGGCGTGCGAAACAACAGATAATGCGTAGAATGTAGAAGTTTCGAGTAACATTCAAGTAAAAAAAGAACACTTCCGAAACTCTTCAATAATGCTTCAAGTCGAGCTGAATCCATTAGTTCCACTGGGACGCAGTAAATCGTACGGAAGGAATCAGAAATTAAACTTTGGCGTAGTTAGTCACGATTTCGTATTCAGGGAGCGGATCCAACTCAGGAATTCAAATCTTTGCGTCTGCGGCCTTCTGAACGACCCATTTGAAAGCATTTGCCTCGATATCCAATGCATAGTGATGAGTGAGCAAGCTGCGCGATGAGCCTGACAACAACACCGAACAGCCGTGATGGCCTTCCAGGGACCCGTTGCTGACATCGTGTTGATACTGGAGCAACAAAATAGCGTTATCATGAGCCTCACTGACCATCATTGCATTTGACACCTCGAGGGGCAATCAATATCGCACCGACTAGTATATCCGTTGTGCAATGGGGTGCTGACTGGGCTGAGCTGAGACTAGCGGGCCGGCTGGCTGTGGCTGCTGAGAGGCGCTGCACCCCCTGCCCGGTCCTCCCTCTTCCCTCCCCCTCCGGCTGCCCATGACCCCCTTCTCATTCACTCATTATTGCTGGGCATCGACTCCGCCCTTCTCATTCACAATGGCCGTTCTCGTGCCATTGATATTTTCATGATTTGCTTTTTCAGTAACCTTTGACTCGCTTACAATGAATACCATAATTAGGCTCTCCATGATGACCTTTCGTGGAATTACGCCATAAATCACTGCTGTAGTTATCGCTCTCGTGTTTTTTCCAAAGAGGCCAATTCAGCGGCTTTCAAGATATTGCCTACCATTGTTGCAGATCTTCCTGAAATTTCCCGTTTCAGTTGTTGCGTTCAATATTCCGGGCCTGAGATTTGCACTTTTTCGGACGGCGGTCATCCTTGCGACAGCCGTCCACGCTCGTGAACGTACTCCATTTGCACAGGAGGTACATTAGCACTGCATTTTTGTCTTTATGACGCTTACATCTCTGCTCAGCCTTTTTTTTATAATTTTCCTCAAGTGGTACACATTGTGCGCGTTGTGGAGCTTGTATGGAAATGCAAACATCTGTTTATGTTCGCAATCTGCCGCAGTCGTCAAAGAAAAAGGAACTCGTAAAATAAATTAGTGGATCGATGCATTACCATTAGTTACCATGGAATTCAAAAAGCCACACATAAATATATCAAGATTGATCCATAAATTTTTCTTTGTTAGGTTGGTCTTCTTTTTAGGGAATCAGCTCGTTTTGAGGCTTCCCTGGCTTCTGCTGGGAATCGTAAAATTGTTCTCACTGTATTTCTTCTTGAGAAAGATGTAATAGTGTGCATGTGGATGTAAATAGTTTCGGTTATTACTTTATTTACCGATATTTTATTTACCGAATTTTGCGAAAGTCACCCTTCACTTGTTTTTTTTGTCGGGTCTCTCTTCAGTAAGAGGGGGCATTGCGATGCGAAGTCTGCCCGAATGCCAATTTGGCTGAAGGAGTCCTTCAAGTTACGAGCTGTCTATAAGCTTTTTTCCTACGTTATTTCTTCTGGTTTTTTCTACAATGTATGCGTTCTTGTGCTGCATAATAACAAAAACAGAAAAAATAAACAATTTTTGAATAAATATCTAAAAATATAAAAAGTGGTTCGTTTCGCCCCTAAACGCAGACGAACCACATTGTTTTCATCAACCCCGGGTATGAAATAAACGTCTATGAACAGTAATATTCACCCACTGAGCAGCTAGACTAATCGTAAGCCTAGGAACGGGGAGGAAGTCCCCCGGGGAAAACGAAGATTGCTCTCGAACTCGGTGGCCTCTATCCCCTCGAAGGCTCAGTTCTACAGGTTTAAATTCGAAGAATTAGTTTTAACTCGTTGGACCCTCTCAATCGCCATGCCCCCCCCCTTCCTGGATGAGACCCATTTTTTCAATTCTTTTCTGTAAAAAGGCTTGCAAAGCATGCGAACTCAAGTGCTGCCGGAAAACAGGCAATATATTTGAATCACGTTTTTTGTCAATGTTCTGTCAGTCAGTTGCCTCGATGTCGTTTTCCTCGTTTTTGTTCCTAAGGAGAAACAGCGTTGTCGAGTCGAGGTTAGCATCGCTGAGGAAGGAGAAATGGAAGTTTTGTAGAGCAGTGGATGCTCGGATAATATGTCTATCGATTGCTAACTTTTGGGCAGCTTCTAAAATGTTGTCGGTTTGGTTATTTATTTCTGCGTTTTCTTTGGACAACAACCCTCGCACAATAGATCAGTGAACTCAGTTCTAGTGATACTTATTCACCTACTAATAATTAAAGTTATAGCTCAAAGTTCACAGCTTACTAGTAGCCAGAGGAGTCAGATTTCATGTTATGCTTGCATGCCCCACGAAGTCGTCATGAAAGCGCTGAACGGAGCACCCTGAGCACTCACTATGGCCAGAACGTCTGGAACAACGGCATTATCCGAAATCCCGAGGCCGAATTCATCATTCAGATTGCCCTAGGGTAAAGGGTGCAACGCCGTCAAGACGACGCTGCACTAATGGGTAGACTCGCAAACGTTACATACCTGGTCTGGCCCTTTGTGGTGATTTCCTCTTCCGACCTTCATTTGGTATCTGGCAGTATGGCGCTCGAAACCATCCAAAATGCCAAATGGCTGAGCTTTATTGGGATATTTCAATTTTGCTTTAAGCCGTTTGATGGCCTCGTTCAGCAATTGGTTCAGCTGAAGAAAAGCCTAGCGGAGAATCGTTTTTGTGTCCCTGATGGCGCATGTGCTCTAATCATTCGAATGTAAAGAAGACAATTTTTCAGGGGAAATGGCGATATTTACTAGGGAGATTTATGGCCGACGGCGAGGAGCTTCGGACCAGGGCGGGAAGCGTGCGGGGAAATAATTCAGAGACTAGCTACATCTGGCGCTAAATACATCCATGTTAGAATGGTGTTTGATGTACGATGTGCATTCTTCATCACACTGTGAGAAAACACCTCCTAGTGGGAATACGACGTGGTCTTTCCTGAGCTATACCATTGTTTTATTTACTTCTAGCTATTTTATCCAGTTTGTTTATATACGTATTTTATCAACAAATGAATGGAACGACTCCGAAAAACTGAGTAACCAACGAAAAATAGCAGGAAAGCTCGGTCGTTCCATCGTTGACATCTTTTGAGATCTTAGTCCTGCTCAGGCTCACTGAAGTAGTCGCTCCCGTGGATAGAAGTGTGGAGTCTGCCACTGCTAAGGTCGGCCACCTTTGCACATAGAAACGCATCACTAAGACACTAGGCACTAAGGACTTTGATCAAATTCCACCAAAGAGAACCAGGGCCCGCCCACCCTTTGATATCTTGTCTGCGTCGTAGTGTTGATCTACACTCTTCTTGCTCCGATTTTTTAATTCTTTCCCCTCTCCGCGACTCACCTCATTCCTCATCTCTATGCTTGCCTCTTACTTTAGACGTCTTCGGAGCGCAGAACAAAGAGGCCCGCATTTCCTGCGTTTCTGACGATTTCCTTCCTTTTTTCTCCCTTTTTGCAGTTCACTCCGCATCCCCACTTTTACTATCAGTTTATTCTTCCCTGTTTTTGAAGGAAATCCCGCGCAGGAAGAATGTTCCATGCTTTTCTCTAATCTGAGTAGTCAAGCCCCAAGTAATTAGTGAGAAGAGTTCTGCGATATTTATCTTTCTCTGAAGTTCGGGACTCTAATCTGTCGGGTTAAGACCTTACTCAATACCAAAATATTCATTATTCCTCTTGTGATAATATCCAAAGAAAGAAGGAAATCCCATTCTTCGAAGGAATTCCAAAAAAGCTGAAGCCCCTCGCCTTCTTGCCATGAAAAGCGCCCCAAATTAGCGCAGTTGTATTTTCAGCGCAAATCCCACTTTTTTGCGCGATCCATTGAGCACGGCTAAAAAACGAGTATGTTGTTCTGCTGTTATCTAAGCAATTTGTCTATGATTTTTCTTTTTTTTTAATATTCTTATTTTTCGGTTCGTGTATATTTTTATACGCCATGATTTCATGCATACCAGGGCTTTTGAAAGTTTTCCTTCTATCCTAGGCGAAATCTGCCTTAACACCAAACGTCTTGCGAGCTGACGCGGTGAATCCGAGTGGCATTTTTGGAACGAGATCCATGCCCAGCATTTTCTCCATTATTTACTCACCATACCAGTGGCTCGTTTCCCCGGTGGTGATCACATTGCCAGCGCACATATGCAAAACGACAAAGGGATATTGGGGAGAACAGGCGAAAAACTAGCCGTCTGCTTTGATGGTTTCTGATTAGTGTTTTCCGGAAGTTCCGTATCGCTCCTGCCATAAGCACTTTCTGTCCGAATGATAATCTGATTTCCGTTTCAAAAACGCATTAAATAGAGTAGGCTTTGCGCTCTCTAGCTCTATCCGAATTACGCCCCATTTAGCACACGTCGCTAAGATAATCGCTCAGGATTGAAGGCTATCCTCACGTGCTTGCTCTACGAATTCCTCCTGGGACACGCGGACACTAACGCTCACAGAAAACTGCGGCAGTGCACAATGAGTGACTTACTAGGGAAACTGAGGATGTTTGTTAAATTTTGAGCAGGCTGGCTTCGGTATCAAAGATGACAAATGATCGGATCGACCGATCTACATATCGAGAGCGTCGCATTTCTCAATCGCTTTGAAATAGCTAGAGAGAAAGTGCAAGATTGCAGACCGGTGAAAATGTAGTTCGGGGGAGCCACTCATAATATCTAATCGAACTGGCAATATCTAATCGAAGTGGAGCTGCGGAAGGGCGGTCATATCTAATCAACATTCAGAGCACAGGCTCTGAGTGTACGATTAGATATGGATACCAACCCGGGATTCCGTACAAAATCGGATACCTGAAAGGCCCTTTCGCCAAGGGCTTGCATGGCAATCGCAAGAAGGGTTGGTGAAAGTGAAGAGTCAGCAAGGTGACAGCCGTTTTCGCCATAGGACAAGGGTAACAAGTGTGACGAACTGGTCGTTTGCCGCTTACTCAGTGAAAGATATGATAAGATATGAGTGCCTTCCCGCAACTATACTTTGATTAGATATGAGTGTCTTCCGCTACTCCACTTCGATTAGATAGGGTGGCCCCCCCCCGAACTACATTTTCACCTTGCAGACCTTGCTGAATCTGCGCTCACTGAGCGCAGTAGCCCAAATATAGAAATTTGCTGAAGCCTAAAAACCTTCAGCAACTTAAACTGACTGACGAGTAGAAATCAATAAATTATGCAAGTTACCTTTTATTTGTTTATTTACCTATTTATTTAACACATACTCCAAAAGTGAGCCGAAAATGACCATTAAGTCGATTCATGAAGATTGGTCCGATGCAGTTCGGGGCACGCATGCTACATATAAGAGAGGTTCATGATACAAAAGTGCCAGCACTGTGGCTGGACTGAAACTAGCTTAGTCCTAGTGTCACCTAATCGGCCCTACTTTGAATGTCCCCCCCCCCAAGGACATGAAATCGATTTGCGCCCCCCCCCCTCTTTACTGTTTTCCTTGAAAATGATACAAAACCTCGAGACACTCAAAATTTTCTTCTAAGTACCATTGCAATCAGTGAAGTTGAAAAAGGGCTCTCAAGCAAAATCGATTTCTTTATCAAAAAATAAGTAATGAAGGTTTCCTTGCAGATCATGTCAATTTGAGTTAATTGTTCAGGATCCGAATCTACAATTCCTATGTCGCGGCTCGCTATCGGACTACGCAGCGTGCCAGTGTAAAGAAGACGAGGGTGAAGTTGCATGCATAAATGCGCAATTCGTCGACACGGAGGTCTTCTTCAATCTCAACGCTCATTACAAGTACGATTATCGATTTGATTTATATAGTGTCGTGACATACAGCTTTCGCTAGAACTCCGAGAAAAATACTTGGCAGACACTACTGCTAATTGATGAAAATACTGGTTTTCTTAAAAGCCTTATAACTGAAGCTAATGCTTGATAACGGGATGGTCTACTGCGCTGATCACTGCTCCCACGATCCGAGAATTGAAGTCAGAGTCGGACGCGGTCTAGACCTACCTTCCATGCGACTACGATTATGTCAGTTGCGAGCCTCCCCTTGTGCCGGCTATTTATGCCTTTTTACATATTTTTGCCCACCATCAAGGTCTGCTAAGGATAAGGTCTGCAGGTCGGAAGTGGTGCAGTGGCAAGTGGCACGCTCACCACGCGAGCGGTCCGGGGATCAAATCCTGGGTCGTGAGTCGCCCAGGCCAACCAAGCCACCTTTCCGGGGAACACTGACTTGTACATCGGCTGGCCCCCGCAAGTCATTGTATAGGCCACATCGCATTCAAACGCCACTGCGAATGTACAAATGGAAGTAGAATGCGTGCCGCATCCCAAAAAGGGATTGATCAACGGCAAATGCTTTATCCTTTATTATTAAACTGGAAATCCGAGAAATAGGACCCGATTTGCGCTTTGGTGCGACTCTCATCGGTGCTGCCCTCTTCAACGCTAACGCTCTCTCTGCTAAACGGCTAGAGATCAGACACGAGACGACGCGAGAGAACGTACCGCGCCAACAGCGCGCCGACTGCGCCGTGGGGAGGGCTATACTAGATCGCCGGGCATATTCTTCGATGCGAGTGTGCATGTCGGTTCCGCACACCTAGGAGGTTTGCCTGTCTCTCCACTAGGTGATTTCCACTTTCTCGACCTTTCCCTTAACTTCGACCTCCTTTGAATCAACTGAAAATGTTGCTTTCGAAAGTGGTTCTATGGATTCATCCAAAGAAGTTGCAGTCAATATTACTTACAGCATAGTTACTAATTATAGCAATTCATCAACTACCAGTGTAATTATTGTTCCAATCTATCTTACACGGCTGTCCTATACAGCTATTTCATTAAATGAATAAATAAATGAATCTTCGCATTTCTGCAAGAACGCCCCGTTGATCTTTTTTGTGTACTACGAGTTTTCATCCTTCACCCCTTGGAATACCTCCCTTCATAACCAATTTTTTGCAGATCCGAAGGCTAAAAAGAATTTAGAGACCACAGAGAGATTTCAAAAAAAAATGCTGGTACCATTTAGAAAATTTCCTTGTAAAAATTCAGTTGTTTTTTAATGATATTTTGGCTTTTCTCCTGGAACGCGATTTTTAATCTCTTAAGCTCATAAGTTCCTCCAGGATTGTTTTCATGAGACAGAGTAAAATTATTAATAATTAAACGACCAGCACTCCCTCTCACGCTGACTTTACTCAAAGCTTTGGAATGGAAACCTTTCTTCTGCCAGAATTTTCTAATAGGTCCTTAAAAAGCAAATCCGCCAAAGTCGTTGCACTTTCCTTCGCAGTGATTAGGTCGGAAGCACCGGGATCCTTCTAAAAGAGTCTATTTCCTCGTGCCTCCTGAATATGAGCTGCTTCAGTAAAAAGTCGTACCCTGGGTGCGCCATGCACTCGTCTGTGTTCGTAGTCGCAGTGGCATTCGAAAGTCTGTTCTCCTTTGCTACTTTGTTATGCCTTGAACCTTCAAATGTGTGGCTGACCCTTGTGCTCACAACCCCCTCTCCCTTCCGTTGGCCGAATACAACCCCTCGTTGAACTCTACAAGAGACAGTGAACAATGCTGCGTGGTCGGTAAGTTGATACCAGAATTCTGCAGGACAAATCTGTTGGCGTGTATATCGGTTGGCTACCGTTTATAAGTGCATAGCAGAAATCGCATTCAAATGCCACTGCAATTCTAAATGGAAGTAAATAGAATGCGTGTGCACCCCCAAAAAGAAATCGATGATTAAGGATACTTCATGCTTATGCTTTTCATTGCCTATCGTTTTCCGCTTTCGCACTAATGAAAGAGGTCAATTGAATTTGTGAGTGAAGCCAAGAGTATCTCTCAATAATTAATGTAGAGGAACTGGCCCAGGTTTTCGACTTTTTTGAATTAAAGGAATCTTGCACGGAAAAATCATGATTCTATTTCAGCCATAAATCACTGGCTTGAGACTCATTATCCACGATAAGAATGAAAAGAACAAAAGTTTGTTTTTTGAAAATTTGAAAAACCGAAGGCTGCTACGCGTTCAAATTCCCGACGTACATCTGTCACAAATGTTGGCCCGGGAACGATTCCACTTTGTTCTCGGAGTGCCTCCACTAGGAACACTTTTCTGGCCTTTCTCACCTATGGCATTACATTTTTTATTTCTTCTTCTATTTCAACTTCTTATTTCTACTTCTGCCTTTTTTGATCGCTTGGTGTCTATTCTGCAAATTAGAACACCTTAACCCAATTCTTTCAATGCGTCGCCTGATACGTGGCCGCCCCAAGGCGCACTTCTTTCCATGCGCTCCCTTGCTCCGCCCGACCTACCCTCGACCGTCCATAGAGTGTGGTTTTCGAGAGTTTGTTTCTCTTCGGAAACTGAATCTTCTTGCGTGAAACTTTGCGCCTTGTCTCTAGTGATCACACTGACATATACTCCCTTTCAAAAAACGAGAAGAGCGTCGGGTGCAGACCATACACCACAAGTGACGACGGCCTCCACAAAATGTAAATGTTTTCTGCCAATGAAATGATTAGCCTGTTGCAGTTGTATTCTATCAGTTGTCACTAATTACAACTATCATTTACCAAATCAGCTATCACTATGAACCACTAACCAGATTTACTTGGAGGCCGTCGTCACTTGTGGTGTATGGTCTGCACCCGACGCTCTTCTCGTTTTTGAAAGGGAGGGTATATACATAGGAAAAGAATGCAGGAAACTCCCAGAAACGACTCATTTGAACAGTCGATTAGCCTTTCTTCCCT
>MU868710.1:0-45933 GCA_036418205.1 Ostertagia ostertagi | reverse complement strand
CGATTGGTCCCCCGCGCGGATCAGAATTTCGAAATATTTTGTTTTCCCCTTCAACGTTTCAATTTCTATATTGCTCTGATCCAACTATTTTTCTTTTTCTTAACTCCAGCGAAATCTCTCATTATTCCTCTCAAAAACGTAGGGCCCATTTTAGAAAGAAGGACCCTTTGCAAGAACCACAAATACGCCCCCTAGCTGGTCCATTTGAAGTTTAACCATGACTGGAGCGCTTTTCCTAATAAACGTCACAACATACCCGCTGTCTGCTCGGTAGTGAAAGTATGTTGAAGTAAATTGAAAAATTAATTTTTAACTTTTTAACTACATATGCAGATTCGTGACAAGCACACGCTGGTTTGTGATCGAGCGAGTCCACGAAATTTTGTTGGCTCACGGCTGGTCGAAGTTCCACTGCACAAGCTGGACTGTTCCGTGAATTTGTTCGCGATGAGTTCCAACCGACCACATTTCCTGACTATTTTGTTCATCGCCATTCTAGTTCCCTTCTTTAATCCTTTATAATCATCTTTGTCTATTCACACTCATGTTCATTCGTCTTACATTTGTTTTACCGGTTTGGAAGAGTGAGATTTCACGACAACCAGTTAACCTCCATACGGGTAATATAAGAGTTTACAAATCAAATTTTCATGTCGCACACCTTTTATATGAAAACATGCAATGTTAAATGTTTATTGATCAAAGCCGAATCTGTGAGAAGAAAGCTAGCCCTTCAATCAATAGCTTGTTCAAAAAACTGTTAATCATACTTTTTACGGAGTAGTTTCAACTCATTCTGTGGAGTGTTCGCAAAGCAGTTTATTTATCCGAATTAAGGGTGAAGGGGGGTTGTTGGCCACACGTAAGGTGCCCAGCGAAGATGACGTAGAGGCTAGTGTGCCAGGAGCTCTCATCCGAGGTCGCAACACCGAACTAGGTCATCGCGCGCGGCGTTACGAATCTTGTTATTAAACATGAAAATAGACATGTGAAAATACTACAAAAGCTGTCAATTATGCTCTTTAGTACAAAGATGTAGGCGGGTGTTGAAGGCAGTGAACAAGATGGAAGGAGGGCGGAGCGATTTTCGCGGCTTCATTGAGCGTGATTGGTGGAAGGTAGTTGGGAGGTGGTGCTGACCTGTGCCCTCGGTGCGGTGAGGAGTTCAGCCCACCAATGACGTCCAGTGACTCATCAAACCGCTCCACCCTTCAGCCATCGTGTTCCCTGCCTATAACCAATATTGAATACGGTATTTCTACCTAATTCTGGCGTAGAGACCCTGAAGATGGCTCCTGACTATATCCTGCTGCGGAAACTCAGAATTACGTTTCAGCGTCATAACTCACTCTACCACTTATGAATAACTTTTGAACCTCACTTATTTTCTAATATCGGTGAATCGATAGCTACCCTGTTCTTGATAAAACATCCAGAAGTCGACAAGGCCATAGTCACTTTTGACCTTTTTTCATAGACTGCTTTACTGAACGACATCACATCAGAATGATTGATGACTCCTTAAAAAGGCTTCCTTCCCACATGCTATCGAAATAGCAGTTATAAATGGACTCCATAAATACAGCATACTGTAATTCCTCGGCCCTAGGAACTTCAAACTGTTCATGTTCGTTCTCTTTGCATAATTTCAATTGTACTGAAAAACCTCTTCAGCTCATCTCTTCATGTTTCCTTTCTATCATTAATGCCAATTTGTATAGCATTTACTGGTAATATTTGCGTATTTCCTTTGCGTTTCTATCCGGACACACCGTCAAAGGCTGCAGTTCACAAAAATGATTCGCTAAAATTACGTGATTCACAAAATTGTTGATAATTTTCCGACTTGAAGCTTATGTGCGCGGTATTGTCATATTACTCTTCAGCTTGATGCCAGGTATTGACACACATTTTGTTGATGGTTCTGTATTTTTTACTCTTTTTACCACTGTACTCACACCATCTCTCTCATCTAGGTATATTTGACATGTGCACTGTGGTCATGTTGTCTATATGTTTATGTATGTTTTTTGTATAAGGTAATCTTTCAGTAAATATGTACTTTCTTCCTTTACCCATTCGTGACAATGTCAGCCACCGGTGGCTGACAAAGATCTCTCACTCAGAGCAATGGCATCTCACCGTTGGCTACCTGCGTTCCCCCATGGATTTGGATATTTCTCCGTGAACATAACCTCATACGTCATTCCTTACACCCTCATTCATCTACTCCGGCCCTGGGTAGAGGAAATCTCCGTCCACTCAAATTTTATTGAACAAAAATTTCCTGACTGTACTGCCGCAATCCCGCGCGGTCGCGAATAGGGGTTCAAGAAGTGTGCAGCGACTCAGCGCTGAGCGATGGCTTTGGGGTCAATGCTTAACGCCATATCGAGTCTCTAGGCTTACGCAGCGCAGTCCAGCCGCGCAGGAAGTTCCCTTCGTCCTCCCGAGACCTAGTGAGTACATGACAAACGCCAACTGCGATGGGCCCGGTCATATCAGTGAAAACGACAGGTGACAAGAGAAGCCGGTTAGAGTGGCTCCGTAGATTCGCGGTCCAAAGGGAGACCTGCTGCGAGATGGGGAGATGCACTCGTCAATCACATAAAGCAGCTGCGAATGCAGCTGAACGATGCTTCAGATCGCCGTCTCCGCCGACTTCTACAACAACCATGGATGGCGATTGCGAAAGAACGAAACGAATGGTTTGTTGCTGGTGCTCGCAGATGAACTGAGGACAAGCCGTGTAGTACACGGTATACTGAAAAAAGCGTGCGGCGATATTTTGAAAGCTCTTTTTCTGTAGAACGCTGTCACCGCTGGACTATTAAATTTCCTCGAACGGCACGCAGCAAAGGTGTTCCATCGGTACTTTTGCATGTTTAACATACTCGTACGGTGTATAAAACATCGCCTGATTTAGAGAAGTTCGTGTTGTGAGCATACAGACAAAAGTCATGGTTAGGTAACAGGTCTAAAGCGCCTTCCCAACACATTAACTCTTGATTAGCTCATAGCTAGATCATTATCGAAAAATCGACTTTAATTACGAATTAGAGAGATAACCTGTAAAGCTAATTCGGAATTAAGCAGAGAAAAAAAGAGCACGCGGTTGAGGAGACGCAGACGCCACGTTGACCCTCGAGTAAAAAGTACTCCGAAGGACTTTTTACTGGAGGGTTAACGTGGCAAACGTGGTGACTGCGCCTCCTCAATCCCATTGTCTTTCCTTTCTCTGACCGAATTCACTAGTTAGGAATTAAAGTCAATAAGTAGTAGTTGAACCTTACATGTCAGAGATTCGAACGATGCAGGCAGAGTAAAATGCTTAGAGATCTAAATCTACAGACATGTTAGTTCACCTTCATGCGGACAAGATTGTGAGATCGCTATAGTGAACACCCGTTTCATTCCCATATCAGCACTTATAGATTCTAGTGCTCCATGGTGCAGAGGTAGTGACCCGGTGCATGGTTGGCATCATCAGGGGTTCAGAACCGGGCATGGTGTGGGTTTCGCAAACAATGTTGGAAGCTCTTGATTGACTGCGGAGTTAATTCGCGACTGTCTGATTCTATATTATGAGATAAGGGCCCTCAATCATCACCTTTGATTCCGAGTGAAGGCTAGGTTACTACCGTCTCCGTTGAATATCCTCGTGAGAAGGGCACGAATCGTTTAGCTCCTTTCGTGTAAGGCTTTTGTAGAGAGATCTGATAAAGTTGGCGGTTGCGGGAGTCAATTGGCAACGCCACGGTTCAGGTTGCATGATGGTGTCTGACACACCTGGTCTTCAATTCCTTGACTGGTGTGCAGCGTCCATGATCTTCGATCGCTGACAGACATCTGAGCTCGGGCTTCCTTCCCGTCATCGCATGCTCATTTTCGAGTCCGGTCTCTGAGGTGTACTTTTTGCATCAGGTGACCAGAGAATTACGCAACACAGACTCCCTCAACACATGTAAAGACGGACCTCCAAATAAACCTCATAACTGCTGATTTATGGTGATAGCTGATAGTTCATAAATATTAGTTGTGGTTCGTAACAATTAATAGAAGACGATTGCAGCCGGCTAATCACTTGGTTGGCTGATAGACTATGCCGTGAAGACTGTCGTCACGTGTGTTGTGAACTCTGTAATGGAAACGCACTGGTTGTCGTATGTGTATGAAGGATAAGCAAAGATTACGGAATCGAAATGGTGGGCGCGGTATCGAAAGCTTGGTGCTGAATCGTTTATTGTATCTGTTCCTCGACCAAGATATACGGTAGCACTCAAGGATGTTCGTTCCGTCGAGTGAGAACTGGTAGTCGGTTTGTCGTCAACGTCGTCATTTCCGTCAGATTCAGCTCCGAAACTACCTTTCCACATGCACCATTGGCGTTAATTAAGAGTTATCTATTCGATATTCGCTGTTGTGAGCGTGATGTTGTCAGCAAACATACGTGATGTGGTGTACCAAAAAATAAAGGGATGTACGTATGTATTGGGTTGTCTCATAATTCCTGTCGCATTTCTATTCAATTTCAAATTCCTTCCGTCTAAGACCGTTTCATTGCGAAATACGTTAGTATGTTGAAGTATGCTTCAAGAGCCTTAACAGCATGGTTTCGGAAACGCAAGCCCGTAATGGGTTAATCAACTAGGAATAAAAATAGGTCAGTGACTATAATGAATGATTATGCTTTACGATCCTCAAATGAAACTCTGTAGCAAGGAAGTCAACAGAGAAGACCAGCGCTGTGTTTGACCCAGCCTCTGCTACTGATAGGGTACTGAGCTGGTGGTCCAATCGCAACGGCAAAGACGAAACGAGCTATGAACTTCAACCTCATACTGGGCCTGCGGTCATTTTTGATGAGCGCCCCTTGCACCCTAAATTGGGAGTGCCTCCGCACGTTGCTACCAGGGTATTGTAGCAGATACCTGAGCGCAGCCGATGCACCAGCACACGCCATCAGTATGGCAAGGACTGCTGCAGAATGAAGTTTTGATGGAAACCTTATGGTCCGGCCGACCATGAGCGGGAAGCACGCCTGACCATCTGGGGAAAACCCATTCTGGGACGGCAAAAGCAGAGCCTTCCCTAATCGGTCACCAGAAACTCCGTTTTCTGAGAATATCGCTCTCGTTTTGTTGGATTCGCTAGGTGGCCTGGTTTGGGAACCACTTCAATGTATGAAGACAAGCATTGCTAAAGTCAGCGCGGAATAGCCCTCTAGGCTGGCTTCGGGGTTGCGAGGAATCGTCAGAAACGTCTCAGATTCTCCTTTCTCCGAATGTACGCCAGACCTCACATTGCAATGCCAACTCACCACGTTCTGAGGGAGATAGCCGCGGCCACGATACCTCATCCACCATATAGCATTGGCATCGCTCTGTCGGACTATCGCCTCCACCTGCGCCCTGAATAAGCATCTGCCAGAGAAGAAAGTTAAAGATTGCGACCACCCCAAAAACGACTTCTCCAAATTCTTCAACCCCCAGCTTCCTTCATTCTGGGCTGGAAGCTTCCAAACGCTCACTAGCAAATGCACGCATATCAGTGACCATGATGGTGGTTATGTCATTGATCAGTTGTTTCCTAGAAGAGATAAATCTTGGAAAAGTCAAAAGTGTCGAAAAATTATGAGAACAACGCCAATATATGGCGGTGATTCCAGTGACGCCACAGTGAAGAAACCAGCAGTTAAAGAATCCCGCTGTAATTTCTTTTCATAAAAGGAAAGAACGAAGAGGGGAAAATAAGGGGGAGAGAATGCGTTCGCGCAAACATGCAAGCGGCATTTGAACTCATGTCGCAAGACGCGTCCCGGGCTTCATCTGCATTACGCAAATGCGGCATAATGGACGCAATTGCCCCATTTCTTGTGAGCCTTGAAAAACGCAAATACTCTAAACAGTATTACCATAAAAGCAAAGCATATCCAAAGATAAATTCTCCTCTCATAATCTTCTTTCTGCTTTAATTTTATGAACGCAGGTTGCCCAAAGAAATAGGGACGAATTGTGTACAAAAGAAAACAGAGATTGCAATCCAAAATAAAACTAGGTTGTCAATCAGTATTAATAGCGTACGCGATGGGAGTTTGGCATAGTGCCAGGTCTGAGTGATAGCGTAAGTGTGGGCTAAACGGTCCATTTTTCTATATCAGCTGAAAATTTGTCCAATTGTTGTTTAATCAATTCGAAATTGGAAGGTGCTTAATTTGTGAATGGATCAATCGTAATTTTTCGCCACCCTGTGGTATTATACACCTCGCCTTCAAATGACCAGAAATTGTGCAATTGCAGAAATTGACGTGGCATTGGCACACGTGGCTAAATTCTCGATGAAAAGGTGACATCACGTGTGCTCAAAGATGTTCTTGAATCGATGCCACGTTAATGCCACGTCAATTTCTGCAATTGCACAATTTCTGGTCATTTGAAGGCGAGAGTACATAATCAGGGGCTTGAAGCATGCGCGACAAGTGAGCTAGTGCGTGCGCTTGATACATCAACACACCGATCGAACCCGGTTCGTGTCTCTTTAATGAAAGCATAACACCGTTACAGGCAGGTGGCGCAACTTTATGCGCGTTCTCTGGAAAAAATTCGCCAAAATGAAACCATTGTTTAAATAATGTGAAGCCGGCACAGCACAGCTTCAAGTTTCCTGCACCAAATTTTGTAGCCCTACCTGGTTCTACATGAAAACTCGCTGCCTTCCGGCCATCCTTCGAAGAAATTGTCGGCTCAACACTTTGACAACTAGTGGGACATGTAAGCGTCACAGTAGTTTCACGAACTTTTCCTTCTACTGAATCCTTCTTCTTCTATTAAATCACCCTTCTAATATCGAACATTGAAGAGGTTGTGAACGTCAATTAGCACGTTCTTAGATTTATATGCTGATTAGACACCGCTGATAAGTCATTTATCTTCTTCTTTTTTTTTTGGGGGGGTGGGAGGCTGCACGTGGTGTAGTGACAAGGCGCTTTTTACCATGCGTACGGTCCCGGAAATGATGCTTTGGGTCTGTTTTGTACAGACCAAGCAAGCCTTCCATCCTCTGGGGTCGGTCACCTGGTACCTTCACACTTGGTGCAAAGAATCGACCTCTGAGGACAAAAAAACACTGAATTGTACATCAGCTGGTCCCCGCAAGTCATTGTGTAGGCCCAGTCTCATCCAAATTGCCCCTACGATCCTGAATGGAAGTAGAACGCGTGGCGCATTCCGCAGCAGGATCGATCAAACTCGAATGCTTCATCGTTCTCCTTTGTATTTGGCTGTAGTGAGTTGACTCAGAGAGGACGGTATTTACTATCCCTCTACTGAAAATCGACTTCCCCAACATACTTCATGAACACGGAATGACATTTCGCTCTAACTCCATAGAAAGAAGTCGTAGTTGAAAAACACTACAAGTGAGTATTCGTGATTGTTTTGACGTATTTTTTGTTTCCGGCTACAGACTGAATTTGAGAAGCTTGCCAGACGACCCTAATTATTGCACATTTAATTGCTCCTGGTCCCGCTTCTGCTCCCAGACATGCTCAGAATGTGAGTGCCATCATCTCATGCATTGTTGCTTTGTTTGAGAGAGTCAAGGCACCAGAAGGTGGCTGAGATTATCAGAGTGACCTGTTACATATGGTAGTACGCTGTGGGACACACACACAAATATCATTATGACAAAGCGCGACAAATAACGGTCGGAGGTCGAGTAATTAGAGATTAACGCCACGATAATGGCGTCGCCCCGTGAACACTACTTCCCTACGCCTTTGTATTGTGCAAAATCACCTAGCCGGCAATCGCCTACTGTCCTCTAGTCACGATAATCTGACTGTTATGCTAAATCCTCCAACCGGAGGTTACTGATTGCTGGCGAGCAGGTGATGAGCGAAATGCATGCGTTCCACCCCGGCAGTAAACTGCGTAATAAGCATTCCAGGAACATGATGCAGAAAATTAAGCGGTAACCGCGAGTGCGCCTGTCAGACCCACTTTTCTCCGAAAACTCTGCATTTTATCTTCTGCTTTCTATGTACAGAAATATGATAGGGGGGGGGGAATGTCTTAATTCTAGCGAAACTGAATTTTATACATTTCTAAAATCGAGTTAAACCACCTCATAACATGGTCAGTACTATGTACTATTGAATTCGGAAAGGTTACCACCTAATCTAACGAAGTTAAGGTAACACAAATAAACCCATAATTGGATTGCTCGCAATAAAGATATGGCTTCTAGAGTCTCACGCTGAAATTCAGCTGGGTTTGCTGCATGGTAAATCTGAGGAAAGTCTATTCGAAATCTGCAAATTTTCTGATTCCCTAAAGAAGGCGCTGCAAGAAACGTAAAATCATCCTAATGGGTTTCACCTGCGTGCCACCGCGCACCCCCATTCTCATTCTTCATCTGAAGGCCTGCATGAATGCGATAGGTGACACATTCATTTTCAAACCCTCTTCTGCTTTGTGACACGAGTGACTGACACTGTTTTTAAAATTTCTTTGTTCCATTAGGCTAATATTCGTTTTCAAAGGAATCCTTCCCGGAAAAATCTTGTAATCTTTTCCAACAGGAATATGTCAGTTGTGATTACTAGAGACAACAACAAAGTCCCACGCATAAAGGTTCAGTTTCCGGAGAGAAACAAACTTACGAACATCACACTCTATGGACGGTCCCCGAAGGTAGGTCGGCGCGGGGGCCAAATGATAAGCGGCAATGGAAAGAAGGCGCCTTTGGGCGGCCATGTAACCGACGGCATTTGAAAGTATCGGATTAAACGCTCGGTTTTGAGATATAACAAACGACCGATAGATAGCAGCGGTATGAATGTGAGATGTTAATGCAGTAAACAACACAAGTCAGTAGTTTTGGTGATTAGCACTCGTCGAATCAAATGGAATCTTCCGCCGCCACCTGTGAGAGATGTCGCGGCGCGTCCATGAAACGAAACGCATGTCATTTCCGTTTTTTCGAATTGTTTACCAAAACCAATGCAATTTTTGGTCTTTTCATTCTTATCCTGAGTGATGAGTCTCGAGCCAGTAATTTTGGGTAGGGCAGAATCATGGTTTTTCCGAGGATTCCTTTGATTGACATACAATGTCTTGCTTACCTTAAATTTACCCTACTACTGTAATGTCCGTGACGGCTCTGGGTACGAGCTCGGTAGTTCTCATGTGCTACTGGATGCAGTGTCTAAACGGCTTCTAATAAGCTGATAGATTCCTGCCGACTCATTTATCTTAGAGGGAGGTTTCTTAGAAGATGGAGAGCTTTTCGAAATGGTTTTCTGTGTGTTGTAGGGGCTTACGGGTGAAGCACAGAATCGTGGTTAACTTTTCCTGGACGCTTTTGGAAATATTAAGGCAGTGGCAAGAAATAATTCCAGTTGTTCGATCCGCCCGCGATGAAAATTTTGCGATTCCAAGGTTGTATTTCTAGATTGCCGCCAGCGCCCCAGCGCAAGAGGTTTATGTCACCCTCATGATTTGACGGCCATTTTGGGAAGCCACAACTGATAAAATGCAAAAATTTGTCATCACGGAGGATCGAACTTGGACCATTTCTTCATAACTGTTTTGACATTCCTGGAGGCGTTCAGGAAAAATGGACCATGGTTCTGTGTTCCTCACATGAGCCTCTACAACAAAGTACTTCGAAAAAGCGCTCCATAGAAGCCGAGAAAGTTTCTGATTTTCAGCAATTTTATGCATGGGCTATTACGGAAGCTTGGTCTGTAGTCTGTTACTGTCAGATTGATTTATTTATTTATTTATTTATTGCATGTGCTTTTTGCACATGAAGGAGTAAAACTTAACCAACGAAACAATGTAAAATGAGTACCTAATACTGGGAAGAGCCTGCAAAGCAATACAACAATATTGGAAATAACAACGAAAAAGTGATTATCTATACGAGGTAGCGATAAAAGAAGATGCGAAAACAAGATGTTAGAATCTACACGCCAAAAGCCCAACACGTCCTCACTTCAGATAACGCCGCAAGATGTTTCTGAATTGAGCTGTACTTCTAGGCAAGGTGAATTTTTTAGACAGTTTTGTAAACTCGGTAGCTGCCCTTGGAGCAAAGGACTTGGCCCTAATATTTGTCTTAGGCCTTGCAACAAAAAGCTTATCCTTCTCTCCTCTAGTATTGGTGTGCCGAATGGTAAAGAAGTCTTGGAATTTGATATCTATTTTCCCTGTGAGCATCTTAAAAACGAAGATTAGATCGAACATCTTCCTCCTGTATGAAAGAGAGTCGATTCCTAGCATTTTATTTCTGATAATGCCTCTGGGTATCGATTTATAATTGAATCCAAGAGCTCGAATTAAGATTTTACGGGTGAAACTGTTCTGCACGGATTCAATTTTCTTAATGTTGTTTTTAGAATGCGGATAAAAGACACTGGTACCGTACTCTAATATGGGACGCACATAGGTTTTGTAGGCTTTGAGAAGAATGCATGGGTCTCTGGTGCACAAACTCCTCATCAGTAAATAAAGTCGCCGCTCTGCTTTACTTGTAATTGATGCACAGTGCTGTGAAAAGCTTAATCTGTTGTCAACAATGAACCCTAGGTCCTTAACTTCATCAGCATTACTGAGCTCCATGCCATTAATACGATATGTGAAATAATTCGAACTACGGCCGAGGTGAAGCACAGACGTCTTCTCATTTGCAAGAGGGAGACCCCAACTGTCAGACCATGCACTAACAACGTTGATTGCCTGTTGAATTTTAGTGGAATCATCTAGTGTTGAGACCGCCCTATAGATTTTCAGATCGTCAGCGAATGCTTTACAAATGACATCCGACTTTTCAATTAGACCAGGAAGCTCGTATGTGTAGATGTTATACAATACTGGGGATAAGACAGATCCTTGGGGGACCCCACTGGGTGCTGACCTGACATCAGAGAATACCGTATTAATCCGGACCTGGAATGTGCGCTGCGCTAGGAATGATTCCAACCAGCTTATGATCCTTCCATGACAACACCTATATGTTTCACTTGCATTGTTCAAAGCTTCGATGCTTGTAATTCAGTGTTATGAGCGAGCACTCACTAATCGCTAGTCCTTGACAGGTTTCTTTTCATTTTGCAGGACATCTGTGCATGCAATCACTCGTCTGAAACAGATTAGCATGCTGACGTTACTCTGCACTGATTGCTCTATGGCGAGGTCTTTGGACGTCCTGAAGGCGCTCACTTCCTTGGGCGGGGGGGGGATCATTTCATTATTCAATGACAGGGTCGATGGTGGTGAGGAGGGGAAAACGCCAAGAGAACATAAATGGTTCACATGGGCTCTCCAGGATCTCTTCCCCCATAGTATTTAGTAGCTAAGTAGAGAGCATAATTGTACTTCACTCATCTGGGAGGATCCTCCCCCCAGAACATTGAGCGTTACGCTATTCGAAGAAGCGGCGTATCAAGTGGCAGTAGCAGCTATTCTTAACGGCAGTCGGCTTGAAGGCAGATCATGAAAGGGAGCTTCACCGGGACGAGGATGCTGAGGTGGCTGGACGAGAATGAAAGAAGGACAGAAATGAAGACGTCACGGTGCCGAGGGTAAGGGTGGCGCTGCTCAAGGACGCCAGCCATAGTCTCAAGAACAGTGAGTGCGATGGTATGGGCCAATAAAGGGCCTTACCGAAACCAAGGCCGCGACAGTAGAGTGAACACGTGAGAGTGGCGAATCCCCAAAGAAATGGGGGATGCACCAGACCCTACAATGGCGCGGGATAAACGCTAGGGAGAAAAACAAGATGAGATTACCTAGGATACCCGGACAATGAACGTGATCTATGTACTAAGAGGTGTCAAAAAATCCTAATTAGATATGCTAATTATGTGATACTGTATTGCCTTTGGATAAGTACAAGCAATACAATCTTCGGCTGTGCTAGCAAATCAAGCTCATTAAGGGATGAAGAATTGTCGTGCTCTACCTTCTATCCGTGCCCTAGTTCCAGGTGCCTCATCAAAGTATGAATGTTGTAAAACACAAAGAAGCACAGAAATTCCCTACGAATGCATTCAAAAGACTTTAGACATGTTTCAAGTTGACCTAAACATAGTTCGCCATTCGAAATTGGCTGTGGGCATGAACATTATGTTCTCCCATCAGAGTGATGGGCCTGGTCTATCCACCAGAGGATTAGTTTCCTTGGTGATTACGATTGGCATTTATGGACGACGGTTCTATGATTCTTTATGTTATAATGAGCGGAAAAATAAGATTCAACTCCTCCTTTGCTTTCCGGGTTCCCATGAAGCTTACTTCTTCAAACCAGCTGAGGCAGATCTGAGTCTGAAAACGGTGTTACGATCATTGTATAGCCAGAACCTTTTCAGCGATTTGGTGGTGCCTTTGTTTGTTTGACTTTTTCGGTTTTCCTAGCGAGATCGTAAGCTTGTCAGTGTCCTTTCGCAGAATAACCATTACATGCAGTACATTTTATTCTCTCACCTCTTACTGAACGGCGTCCTTTATCCTTTATTTATTTACTACGCAACATTGTCAGCTTCCACCACCTCGGGGCTTGTCATATTTGCATTTTCGACGATTACTCGCGAATAAGTTTTGACAAGATCTTATCATCTAGAAGCTCAAAGTAGTGCCAAAGCTAAAGAATGAACTTGCTAATAACTACTCATCTCTTTGGCATGCCAGACGCAATTTTCACTCCATTCCTTCAGGACAGTTAAATGCGGTAACGTCATGCAATGAAATACTGTGAGGCGCCCGCCCATGAAAGTGGCTGTTCAACCCTCCTATAGAGTCCGTACCAATTACCGCGAACGCATGAAACTCTTGTTGGTTGGTTGATTTTGGTTACGAGATAACGGTCACGAGATTTGCTCCCGGGTCGTCGTTTGGAGTGTGCCGGGGTTTGTTCTTACTTCCACTTACCGCTCCCTCGAAGTGATGCGTTCACTGATCGCGCACGCCACTAGTTCTGGCTGAAGCCCTATACGCGATTGGATTGGTAAGCACGTGTCTGCGAAAGTCGGTGAGGCGTATTTTTCGCGGCTCGATAGTTAGCTAAATATTCGAATAGGGCCTCTTCTCGTACACTTTCCCAATCGTTTCCCATTTTTATCATTCTCGACACACCCTAATTTTGGGGCAACGATGGATTCTTTTCCTTCCTCTTCACTGCCGATCAGGGTCGACCAAATCGGCCATTGTGCCGATTTTGGAATTTAACCTACCTCCCAATCCCCTCTTTCGCATCGGCTAACTCTAACAGTAAGACTCCTTTGTACACTGATTTATTTCTCTTCACGCATTTATTATGATGACACCATGGCGTCAAAGTGAAGCTTCATCGTCGTAGTGGTGGCACAATATGAAGCCCGCCTGATTTGTCTTGCTCAGAAACGATAATCGAGTGCAAACAATGAGATTTTACTTTGTTAATAGAGGTAATTTCCGGCAGAATCCCTGCCCTTTTTATACAAAACGCACGTTGTTTTAAAGTGCAGGAACTCCTCTTTAGGATGCTACCTTCCAGATCTCCCTTTTTTATGAACAAAAAACTGAACCCGGATGAATTACAGCCTCATTCGAGACGTTATATCTTTCCTTACCATAGCATTCCATGAAAAAACGTTAAGTTCATGAAAAAAACAGCACAATATTTCTTCCCAAAAAGTGACTGAATTTTGTGAACTTAGTTTCCTTTGGAAATTATTGCTACTTTTTCCGTTTTTGTGGCTCATCCCCGCGAGTTCTCAACATTTCAAGCGAGCATCCTTTTCTCTAGTCTCTTCCCCACATAACCTCGTTTGGCAGACTCACAGCCACGCCCCCTCAGTTAGAACAGAAGATATACCCTCCGAAGTGTACTGCAGCTTTCCCAATGAATAACACTACTACAAATAGTCCGCTACTCCCGTTTTTTAGAGTTGTAGTTTTTGTAGAGAAATTTTTGGAATGTGCGAGTTTTTGACATTCAGATGTTCAAACCTTCCGTCATGATCAGCTTTTTAATTCTCGCTCCACTCCCTCAAATCGCTATATCAAAAAAGTCTCGTTACGTTTTCTTCTCCGTTATTTTTTGGGTGCTTCTTCTGAAACGCGGTTTCAATCTTGAACGCTAATAAGTTTCTCAAAAAACTGTGTAATGAGACCGACCCCACACAACACTCCGTTGCTCAGCTCAACACATCACCTTTACTAATTCTCTTCGTTCTCCGAACGAGATTCGAAATGAAAAACTTTCTTCTACTAGAATTCTTTACTTGAGCTATAGAAGTCACTCTGGCGATGTCGTTTCACTTTCATCCACCTTGATTTGAATCTAAATTTGAAAGTATCGGGATTTTTCAGAGAAAAGAATCCTGACACACCTTTCACTGAAGCGGTCATGAAAGATTCTAGCAGAACTTTCACTGAAGAATGCGCCATGTCTCGTCGGTAAGGTAATATAGTTCCAGTGGTATTTACGAACCAATCTCACTACTGCTTGGCACTTGACACACACCATTACCGTCTTTTCATTCTGACTGGTTCTCGAGCTTACGACCTCAACCCCCTCCCCACTTCGATCGGCTGAATACGAACCTGTTCTTTGATTTTTTCACAACGGACACTTAGCCTTGCCGCCGCTTTGCAATTCTGGTTTGAATTTTATGTACTAGAATCACTCGAATTTGATCCATGGATGGTCTTAACACATTCACGCCGATGGCCGCCCATATGGGCTGCCAACAACATGCGCTCCTGGGACGATGGCAGCCCATATGGGCTGCCAACTGATAATCGCTTGCCAGGCGCTAGGAATGGACAGATAGGTGGGCAAACCTCGTAATCGAGTGTAAAATGCTTTTAAATTCCTTCACGGGGAAAGTGAATAAATGCTCTCTTTTCGTAACCACTATTTGTCGTTCTGATCGAAATCCTACTGTTATATGTTTAGATAATCTTTACGCATTGGACATTGCAGAAATTATTTTGTGACATTCATGTTTTTGTTCATTTACAAAACAAAATCTGCGGTTATGTGGTGAGGCGGCGGCGCCCACAAAATCGCGTCCGTCCCACGCGACCGAAAAGTGGAAAAGGGGCGTCGTCGTGTGTAATGCTAAAGAGTCCAAGTTTTTACAGTGGCAGACATCAACAGGGACTTCGAAGTCAAACCATCTTCACATCTTCAGCTGTCTATCCGTAGTTCACCACGCTCATGACTTTGCTTTACCTCATTATTGTCCTACTGCGTTTCTTGCAGTTTTTTTTTGTCCACAATGTTACTAGAATTTTAGGACAAAATTTAAAAACCGTGAGTTAGCCCGATCTCTCCGCATTGTAAGCAGTATTTGCGCCCATACGTACAAGTCCCTACCTTACACGTTGCCCTAAAAACACGTAATCTCCACTAACAGAAATATTTCTCATGAAGAGAAAATAAACAAAAAAAATAATGAGCGATATTCATGTTCGCTGTCCTCTAGTTCTATGTCTGATATTATGCACAAAACCGAGCCTTATGCACTTTCCGCATGGAGCTTACGTAGCACATCTTCAATCTGACTGATAGCCCGGGTCAATGTGAGGGTCATTGTTGCGATCGCGAGACCTGCTGCTTCTCTGCTTTGTTAGGGGTCGCTTTATTCCACTACCTGCCTTGTGGCCAAACAGACATACCAACCCATTCAAACAAGCCGATACACCAAGTTAGCCAATTCATAATGGAGAGATTTCAAATACTGAATCTACAAGTCAACTGTGGACAGATCGTTGTGGGAGGGTCATGATCTGAATTTGATTGCCGGTTTTTCATTCACTGATTGACAGCTGCATGGCAGTTCACATCTGACACTTTTTCCGCGGCACTAATCCACAAGAGAAGAGATGGCGACGCATTACACTATTGATGGCTATTGTTTTCTTTTTTTCTGTCTGATAGAAAATAAGTCAATAAATCGCTGGCTCATACAAAAAATATGAAAAGAAAAAGAAGAGTAATGGGACCTGTTTTTGATTGTTAACTGCTGCTGTTTTTGGCCGCAGTTCGCCTTGCGAATGTTTTTTTTTAATGTTTTCGAATGAACGAAAAAGCTAACAGGACCGTTTGTTCAAAATGTCTCAGGCCGAATTCGGCCTCCAATCCAAAAAAAAGCACTAGTTACCTGACAAGATTTGCGCTTTTTGGGCCATCAGAAACACTATTTCCTTTTTGGTAACGAGGCATGAAAAGTCATTAATGGAAGCAGAACGTCTTTTCTGATAACGCTTGAGGGCTACCAGGATTGAGATGGCACGGGTAAATCAAAACAGAGGTGCGAAGTGGGGCCGATAAATGGAGGAAAAAGAGAAAGAGAACCACTTAACACCCACCGTACAATCAGGGCTTCTCGCTTTTGACTGCTGTAGTTCTGAGTCAAAGTGATAAGATTAAGACTAGTGAGTCAGTCTTCTCTTCTTCTTCTTCTCTCCTAGCGTTAGTCCCGCGCAGTCGCAGGGTCCGCTGTCTTATCAGTCGTCGCCACTTCGCTCTGTCTAGGGCATCTTCTGCTGTGGCCGTGATTTCACTTAGGTCCTTCTTGATTACGTCCTTCCACCTCTTCTTTGGGGCACCTCGCGGTCGCTTGCCTTGCGCTTCGAAGTCCATTGCTTTCCTTATTGGGTGGTCCTGTGGCCTCCTTAGCACGTGCCCATACCATCGCAGACGCTGTTCCCGTACCTTCAGCTGGACAGGGGCAGTCTGCATGACCGCTCTGACCTCCTCGTTCCTGACCCTGTCCAGTCGCGTCCAGCCGCAGGCCCACCTCAGCATCCTCATCTCAGCGGAGTGCAGCTGCCTTTCGTGATTCTTTGTTCAGGGGCCAGCACTCGCTGCCGTATAGCATCGCAGGCCTCACCACTGCCCGATACACCTTTCAGTGTTCTGGAGCACCTTCGATTGCAGAGGATCCCAGTGTACCCTCCACTTCATACAGGCCGCGTTGATTCGTGCCTTCACTGCCTGATCCACACTTCCGTCGGCTGCCAGATCGCTCCCGAGGTATCTGAAGTCCTCCACTCTTTCGATGATTCTCCATGGCCGTCTACGATTGGCTCTAATCCCTCTTCAGAGCTCAGGAACTTGGTCTTCTTGACATTCAGCCGAAGCCCACCTTCTGCCAGCACTTCCTGCCATTTCTGCACCTTGCCCTGTAGTTCTTCTCTGCTTTCCGCTATCAGGGCGATGTCGTCAGCGTAGAGGATGGTCTTTAATGGTCCTTCCATGAGGCCCCTCACCATGACATCTAGTGTAAGGAGGAAGAGGAACGGGCTCAGAGCTGACCCTTGGTGCACCCCAACCGTGATGTCCACTTCCTTCGTTAGGCCGTGTGGGGTGCGTATAGCTGCCTTCGCCCCATCGTACATGTCCTTCACCAGCGAGATCAGGTGTTCTGGCACGTTCCGTTCCCTGAGCGCTCTCCACAGTACCGCTCGTGGTAGCCGGTCGAACGCCTTCTCCAGGTCGAGGAAGGCTAGGTAGCAGGGTCGGCGCTTTTCTCGATACTTCTCCATCACTTGCCTTGCGATGAAGATGGCATCCGTAGTAGACCTTTCAGGCATGAACCCGAACTGTTCCTGGGAGATCGGGACCAGCTCCCGCAGTTTCGAGTCCGACCAGTCGCTCGTACAGCCTTCATATATCAGCAGTCCAACTGATCCCCGCGCTAAGTTGCGAAAGCAGTCATCCGCCGTCACCCTTCGCTGCCTTGAAGATGGGACGATCGTGCTCTGTTCTCCGGCATCCGCATCCCTCTCCTCGTTTGGTTAACCGTGTCTCTAGAATTGTAAGCTCATCTCGATCCGTACTTTCCGAGCCACCTCCCATCGCTCCTCGATTGGCTCCTCCTCTGACAACCCAATTGTCCCTTTTCAACCTCATCCTTCCTTATTCTTGACGAGCCTCATCCTCTGTCCATCGCTCATTACGCTTACTCTTCCAACCCGCAGTGTCCTCAGCACGTATCGTAACGCCATCATTATTATCACCGTCGCTCATTTGAAGAGTTATAGTAAAGCGTTGCGGTTTTGCCCACATCCCCAACCAGCCAACCTCTCACGGATGACCGCAGCCTCATTTTATGATTTTAACCAGTACCCGCGTTTGTAAAAGGAATAAACGCAGTATTTTTCGCAAACTCATAATCTAAATTTGAAAATTTCGTACACATGCTTAATGGCAATCCTACATGGATTGACGCTATTTAATAACATATTTGAGTCAAATTCCTCACTTCATTCAACGTCACAAAAATTAATTTCAAGTCCATCGTCTGATTGACATCGCATTCTGCCTTGTACCTCAGGGAATTGAACATGTGGCCATGTGAATGTGATAAAGCGACAATATGTGGGCAGTGTCGCGCGTAATCGTTTCCTTTTGAGACGAAGCCCTTTTTTAGATCTGTTTTTGCGTTCAAATTCGAACGCTAATTCTAGCTTTTGATTTATCCCTCCTATTAGATGTCAGCGCCTTAATATTGGGAGCGTGATTATCTCCTACGATCAAATAGCTTCCAGGTGGAAGAATGAGCTTTTTTGACACACTCTTCAGTGAGTATGCTTTTTATCTGAGATTCGCTCACGCGCACCCGCTCCCAGTGGTTTCGTATTTCCTCAGTGTGTTGACTTGCAAAGACTCGTAGTTTCCTTGAAAGGAACTCCGCGGACCAAAGTTTCGCTGCATCTAGCCACAGAACAAGCATACTCCTTTAGGCCGATGTCAGACTTTGCGAATCGCGCGATTCGCTAGCGTCCGCGGTCGCGTTGCGGTACCAGCCAATTGAGTGATTCACTGGCCGCGACGCGACCGCAGACGCTAGCGAATCGCGCGATTCGCAAAGTCTGACATCGGCCTTAGGCCCCTAGCCTCATGAGCATAGCAAAAAGAACGGAACATAAGCGTTAGTTTCGATAATACTAATCCTACACACAAGACAAAATGATCACTCTTTCCGTGGAAGATTCCTTTAAGGTATCGTTTTCTGGTAATGGGGGCGGAGCTTTTTCCGTGGAAGAATCCTTCAATGATAACTCACCCATGATTCATTATCCCAGTCGGTATATTCGAAGTGCGTATATTCTGCCACCGTCGCTGCTCGTTTTGAAACTTAGACCTCTAGAACAAGCTGTCGGGTTTGAGCCTTCCAACACTTGAACACCCTCCGTTATCACACCATTCACGGCCGAATCGCCAGCCCATGATCGGGCGCCAAACAGCTAACTGCGCTTGACCGGCGCTACGATTGACCGATAGGATGGGCGCAGTTCGTAACTCCAGAGAACAGTAAAATGCTATTTAAATCTCTCACGGGAAAGTGAAACAATGCTGCCTTTCGTACACACTATTTCTGTCGTTACTGAAATCCGAAATCCACTAACAATTACTCGTTTATACCTTCAGCATAATCTTACGCACTCTGGACATTGCAGCAATATTCTCGTGCCCATCAATCCGTTATTCGATTCAGCATTTAGAACAAAATCCGCGTTATGCTGTGGAGGCGACGCGGCCCAAAACAAAACCTCAGCATCCCGATCCCCACCGCGACCCCACGAGACACAGTGCGAAAAGGGCGCGTCCCGGAATGCTGTCTCCAATCCGTCTCTCTTCCTGTCCCTCCTCTCGCACCCCACTACCCGCACACATCAGCACAAAACAACACACTTATAACTCACTGGGGGCCGTCGCAAAAAGGTGATTCAGTGCGTAAGCTCTTCTTTCGACAACAGCCGAGCCTACAAATTGATTGCGAGCAACGAGGCCGACAATTAGGTGAACTGCCCTGCTCCGGAGAAGCTCATTTCATCGTGAACATGCATTCCTACATTGCAAAAAAAAAAGCTGCGGATAGACAACATGAACGCCTGGTTGTGGGACATAAAAATACATTCTCCTGCAAACCCCAGTGACCCATGGGACTATGGAGACTTGATTGAGCACGAATAAAACAAAATTTCGGGCAAGTTCCATTCAAACCACTTTTGTCTGAATATTCCGATAAGCCTTTACTCGCCCTGTTGTTTCACTTTTATTAAATGTTTTTCATTCGATGAGAATGGAATGAGGGCCAGAGAACAACTTTTGCACAATTCCTTCATAAACAGTGCCGATGCTGCCGAATTCTGAACCCGATTTATCTTGCATATGACTCTCCGACATCTGACAAAGGGGGTCTTTCAGGGCTTCGCTTTTTCCAAACGGTTTTGTGCATACTGTAGGAACGCATGTAGGGAAATCGCAAAACCATGTTTCATTTTCGCTGAACGGTTACAGCAGTACCAAAAAAAGGCATAAAAGGTATTGCTTGTGTTTTTGTTTTTGACTTTTTTGTACAGCTGTTAAGGTTACGATCCCGCCGCCGACTACTTTGCAAATTGTGTCGTGACGTACCGAATTGTGCCAAAAACTCTGCCGCCTCAAATGCCAAAATCAGTAAAAACGTCCATGCCGTTTTGAGCCAACCAGAGCCATTCCACATTGACCGCAAAATTAGTACCGACGACGAATCAGAACATAGGGTACCGTCGTTACATTTTCAGCTACTATAAAACCCATCCAGCGAAAACGAAAGCCACTGTGCGGACCCATACATGCGTCCGTACAATGTGAAAACCATTTCCAGAAGCCGCGCGTGCCCATGGAAGCCCCCCCCCGCACCTTGTGCAAACGCTTACTCTCCGATGTGGGAGAGCGTAATTTTCCCCTCACTTTTCGATTACTTACTCCTTGTGAAAAGCGCTCAATTGTGTGTATCTCTTCGTGCTAAACAGAGTTTCCAAGCAAAATAAGACAATTTGTTATTACTGCGATGTTCCAGACAAGACAGAATGTCGGACGATAAGGTGGAAGTGAAGGAGAGCGACATGGAGGAGGCCGAGCAGTCGCGAGTGATCAGTGTCGTCCGAGAAGCTCAACGGTTATATAATATTGACAAAGTGAGTTTAGGTCGTTTAGTTATTCTTCGCTAGTCATTGCATGCCTCAGTATATCATTTGAAGGCCGCTGCACATTCATCACATACTTGGTACAATCTTAAAAGAGCATTCCACAGATTAGAATGAAGGTCGAAGAAAAGGAAACTCACCTAGTTGAGGGACCCACGGACCTCCTGAGGGTGCGAACTGACGCGCAATTCGCATGGAAAAATTTGACCTCGGCGACCTATCATGCCTCAAAGCTGGCGGGTCCGGCGATCTCCGCCCACCGATCATCTGATCACTCGCCGTAGTTCAATACGTGGCGAGTGATTAGATAGCTGAGAGAGCGTAGTGTTGAAGAGGGCACAGCGAGTCGCATCAATGCTCGAATCAACGGGCAAGGAAGGGGTACCATTTCTCGGGTTCTGGGCCGTTTCTCATGGTTCTTCCTTCTTTCGTGTACCACTCACCATCCCTAGGTTAATTTGAAATGGGTTGCTTTTTCATCGTGAATTCGTCCTTTAAGTAAGAATCTGATCGATGCACGACCAACTTATTATAATTATACTGTTTTTTGACTGCTTTCATTCATCAACGTATTGGTTGTGAGAAAGGCTGTTTTCAGGATGTGGCCGCATTCATCAAGGAGGAGTTGGACAAGCAATTGGGAGCCACGTGGCACATTATATGTGGGAAGTGTTTTGGCTCTCGCGTATCCTATGAGATGGGACATTTCTGTTACTGAAGTTACCACGCGAGCGGTCCGGGGATCAAATCCTGGGTCGTGAGTCGCCCGGGCCAACCAAGCCTTCCATCCCTCCGGGGTCGGTTAATTGGTACCAGACTTGTCTGGGAGGATAAAAACACTGACTTGTACATCGGCTGGCCCCGCAAGTCATTGTATAGGCCACATCGCATTCAAACGCCACTACGAATGTACAAATGGAAGTAGAATGCGTGCCGCATCCCAAAAAGGGATTGATCAACGGCAAATGCTTTATCCTTTATCAGGTTGTGCGGGTCGCGGATGATGCACGCAATTATTCGTTCACGACAAATCACATGGATTTGTAAGATGCGTGGCCTACTCTAAAAGTTATTACGATTGCTACTGCTTAGTATATCACGATAGCATAGTAGCACACTGAATGCAGCTCAGCTTTCCGTTACTTTTCAAAATTCAAAACAGATGGCGTCATCTTCAGGAGGACTAGGTTTCTTGTTAATTAACATGAACATTTAATTATGATCATTCGTATTTTTTTACTTGTTTTCCTGTACCATCAAGCAAAAATCTCTTTGGGATTCCTATCAGCTTCCAATATATCACCAGATTCAGTGCGGTTTCCGGAACAACTTCCGTTTTCCGGCTTATGAAAACTCATCATGATGTGGGCCTTCGGGTTTTCGATATAGGTCCCCTGATTTTTATAGACTCGGATATATCGTACTGCAACAAAAACAGCCGCACTTCAAGCAATATGGCCGTTGCTGACGACCAGTAATTATCTTGTCTCTAATACCTTTATGACGTAAAATACTGCAGTATGAGTGACATAAAATATGGCGATTCAATGATTGAAACGGACAGCGACGACGAAGGATAGCATATGTGACTTTCTCGTCTCATTAAGCATAAAGTTATAGCCACTCGGCATTAATCAACCTCCTTTTGAGATGCGCCACGCATTCTACTTTCATTTACAATCGTAAAGACATCTGAGAATTCGAGTTAGACCTTACAGCGAATTGTGGGTGTACGAACTCTTTCCTCACAAGTAAATCTAGTACTTATTAAACTACCCCGGACGAATGGAAGTCTGAGGTCATGGTGGCGTCGAGCAGCAGGAGCTCAAAGCAGCACGACCTCGAGCAGCACGACGACGCCTTTCCTTCATGTATTAACAATGTGACTTCTTTCAACAAATCTGTCCACAAGACGAGGCACTTCACAACAACTCCCGCAAAAGACGTCACGAAGAAAATTCTAAACATACCGAAACTTCTAAGAATGCAGTGCTTCACTAATTTAAAATAAGGATTCTTTGAGGCTGCGCATGGATGACAAAAAGCAAACTTGAATCCTCAATTCTCGAAAGTTCGATGGGATTATGATCAGGAAAAAGTAATGAAGAGATTGCAGGTGGAACAGGATGACAATTCTTTACCCCTCATCTCTTCGTGGTCTAGGAGCGAGGTTGTTCCAGCCTCCAGCATCTAGGAGCGAGGTTCCAGTTGTCGGTGAGATCCACTGAACGCACGTTGCGTGTACTGTAGCTGGACTATGGGTGCGTGACTATTCAATCGTGGCGATGGCTAGGTCGCCGCGCCAGCCGCCGCAGCCCGCGATGCGACGTCGGCCGTGGCTAGAATTCAGGGTTCTAGCATTGGGGAATGTAGGATTAGATGAAGTTTCCAGTCGTGAAACACGGTATATGATCACCTGCCCCCTTAAAATACCTTATCCTTGATTATTTACGACAATCTAATTAACCACACACCGTACTACTTTTTAACACTTAGTTAAATTCCCGCTTGCTATCGCCAGATCCACCGCCATAGTCCCAACCCTAGCCCCCGGAGTGATGCACAAGCCGATCCGAGTTCATGAACGAAGCAACGAACATTCGCCTCTGCACCAGTCTACCCTCCTATCTATCACATAAATAAACCCGACAAGATTACCCAGTCGTACGCGGTTCCCGCTACAACATACTTCTCGTTCCTCCGAACGGCATTACCCCTCCCACACACCACCGCTCGAATCATTGAATCTGGGTTTGGACACAGTTCGGTTTTCGATATAGGCGCACCAAAGACTGCGCCTTTCACCTAGACTAAAAGCCTGCGGCGAAGCCCCTACTACGTCACGAGCGCCAGGCGTACGCCCAAACACTCACTAAGCCGAACTGAAGCCCAAAAACGGCCCTAGACCCACCAGAATGCAATCATCCAGCGCTTAGATGCGACTCAAACAGGAGCCGAACCCGAGCTGGAAAGTGTATGTCATCTGTCCTCTGAATACCCTATACCTGTATCAGCGTCGTAATGACGTGATACCAAAATATAGTGACTGCGACAGAAATATGAGTTCACATAAGCAACATACAAACGCTATCAACTCATTGTAAGAGCGGGGACGAGCCCGCAACTATCGACGAAGGATAAACGCTCATACATGATCACTACTCTCGTCTCAAGCCGCCGTCCTGACTCTTCAACCCCGCATCACCGCATTAGATAAGCACACACCGTCCATATAAAAAACACATCAAGGCCCCTCACTTCTTGCAGAGATGCGCTCACAAAGCACATCCTAGCTCTCATTTCCAAATCGTAAAAGAGCGAGAAAAAAGCATCCGATTTTAAGCCACCTTACCACGCGACATTGTGGGTGTTACGAACTCTTCCTCACAAAGTAAGTCCTAAGATGAACTGCCGCCAGCAACCCGCTGAATATTAAACGGCTAACCCCGGATCAGAATCCGCAGACAGTCTGAGCGTCAAGTGGCCGTCGAGTAGCAGCCGACTCAAAAGCAAGCCACCACACAGTAGCGACCTCCACCCACACGACACACGTACATTCAACACGTGCCCTATATCCTTCATCGATCTCAGTAAGCAGATAGCGGCCCTCCTCGTAATATCTCATACATATATATTATCAATTTCCTCACAAAATCTTGCCACTTACATAACAGGGCATTCACAACACCCGTTCACCATGAAACCGAAAATCACTCTCCCGGCCGGCAAGCTGCGGCCACCCCCCCAGCACCCAACAAGACAACATCCACGCGCAGGACCACCATAGGAGAATGAAAAATTACTAAACATAACCCAGAAAACTCTAGAAATGCACTGCTAATCAACTAATATACACAATTAAGCTAGCTCTGAACGGCCTCGCAACCATCGGAATGACAAAAAAGCACAACGAATCCTCACACCCTTCTTCCGAAAGTTCGAATGGTATATATCACGCGAACTCCCCAGTCGAACCAACAGTACACCTGAACCAGATTCGCCAGCGTGAAGCCCGACCCCCCGAACCCACCCCGGACCATCCACGCCCGCTCCGGCCACACCCCTCCCCACCTGCGCCAGGCTCCCCGCCCTCCCCGTCACCGCAAACCCCATGCGCCGACCAGGCCGGCGCCCGCCGGACTCCCGATAACCGAAACACGTGCCAGTCCCCCCGTCCGAAGCCCGACGCGCCCCCCCTCCGCCCCGCCCATCCGACCACCTGTCACCATGCGATCCCGGCGCCCCCGCTCCCCCACCGCCTCTCACCCCGGGCGCCCACGACCCCCCCAGACCTACAATCCTACCCCCCCCCCTCTCCACTTCCATGAAACATACATAAACCGTACGAGGTTTTCCACAGCCCCCACGTCACTATTAATCTAGGAGCGCGCTTCCAAGTGTCGCTGCAGAATCCACTGCCGCACGGTTGCTGACTGTACCTGACATGGGTTGCGTACAACACAACAACACACTAAAAAACACAAACAAGATCGTTGAGGCTGCTCAGTCGCTCGCCGCCGGCCGCCGCAGCCCGCACGGCTCGACGTCCGGCACGTGGCTACCGTTATCAGGGTTCTAGCATCTGGGAATAACGATATGATGATCTTACAGCCTTACCACACAACACACACACATCACACACTGATCACTCCTCACACTTAACAATACAGTCCCTGTCCCTTGCACATTATTCGGTACAAACCTCTATTCTGACCCCTAAAATGTTACTTCACGCGACCACTTCCTCGATTTGGTCTCAACCGCGATTTTGGACGTAAATTTTTCCGATCTAGCCACACGAGAATATCATACGCCTCATCACATACTACAAACAACACCAACCACACAACCCATTTGATATAATAGAGAAACTTCACATCTATTTATAAGAAATCACCACATAAAATTAAGACAAAGCGGCATTTCTCTTCTCTCTACCATTTCGCGACATTTCTCGTCTCTTTACCCATTCGTGAAACATCAGATCTCCGCCGAGCGATTCTATTCAGATGTAAATGTCGCGAACAACGTTCGTATGTCATCAAGTGACATATACTCGAACAACATTATCGCTGCGCGTTATCGTATCAATCGCCAGTCGAGCAGTCCATTGTTTGATTACTCGGATATTGTGCGTTCCCTTTGTACTTTGCCGAATAACCTTATCATTCCCGGCCCTCGCTCTCGAGTTTTCGAAGGCAACTGACGTCGAGCCTTGCTTGAACGAGTGAAAGATGACACGGGCGCCAAATTAACACTCGGCACTCCTCTTTACCACGTAACTCATCGTTTTTCATCCCTGATAGCTCTCAAATTGCATTCACACCCTGCAACTCTGACTTAGATCAGCAATCTTATCACAGTCCGGTTTTATTTAGCAGACACGCCAAAATGGCAGGTTCGCCTTAATTGCGCAAGTTCGGATCTCCAGGGCATAGCGCGACGTCCCAAAGCCATTGCGCTACTCTGTGCTATTTGAATTGCACATGCTAGTGCACTTGTGTGCACTTGTGGACGAACTTGACTTTTCCGTGATGTGTTACTACCGAGTATCATAGCTCGATGGATCTTAAGTATGCATAGAAAGAAGAGCTACTAAGTACAGAAAGCAAATAGAACCGTTGTAAGGTCCACAGGGTGTGGTTCACTAGGACAGAAAGCGAATTTTTCGCGTTTCGCAGCGCGAAACATTTTCGCTGCGGGAACCTCAGGTCCACCTCTGATCATCAGTGGACCCGAGGTTCCCGCAGCGAAAATCAGTGGACCCGAGGTTCCCGCAGCGAAAATGTTTCGCGCTGCGAAACGCGAAAAGTCGCTTTCTGTCCTAGTGAACCACACCCAGGTCCATAGAGTTGTTAATAGGTCATACTACTTCATCAATTTCGTCCCTAAGTTCTGCAGACCAGTGTATTTAGCCAAATGCATAATGGACCAAAATCAGCCCATACAATTTTGCAGGGTGTTTTCCAAAACCCAATGGTGGCAGGAAGACAGCTCATGAACTTCATTTCCGCTGGTCATCTACTTTACGATTCATTACTTCTTGAATCGTCTCCAAATTAATACCTCGCCGAAGTAATTAAAACCGAGAAATGCCAAAACGAATGGGAGGCGACGCCAAAAACTCTCCGAAATACTTGAAAAGGCAGTTGCACTCCAAGACTCCAACACCAAAGCCGACACTTTCTGTGTGGCCCTCTTTTCTGCTCATTTGAATACCCCAAGAACAATACGTGCGCTCATTTTAAATCGTATCGTTTTTTTTTTGATTGACGACACATGAACTTCGTCACAATAATGTTACATTTAATGAAGAATGTGAAACAGATTTTTTGACCACAAAAAACTTTCTTTCGTGTAAGAAAGCATTTGAATGGAATGACGTTCCTAATCACTCAACAATCAACAATCATTTAAATGCCTTCCTGAAATATCCAACGTCGCTCTACCATCCCCTGCCACAACATCCTGCGGTTTTCGTGGTGGAGGTCGTCATTTAGGCAAAAAGCATAGAAAAGAAATTAGAGTGGGAGAAAAATTCGGACTAAATGTCGAGAAGCTTGGCAGCGCTCGAGCTAGTGGCGTGCACTTAACCCATACCCTTGGGCAGCACAGAACCTACGTCGCAGCCGTGGAACTGAACCAACCTGAATTTGTTTACAAATCAACCTTGTTAGAATATAGACTGAGCCTAATATAGCATCTTTTTGGAGTTAGCGATCTTAACTTCAACTCCCTTTCGATTTTGTGAAACCACAACAACATTCAAAATGGTATCGATCAATCCGCTCGAGCCGCGACGCACAGATGCTACGTTTTGAGCACTTCTTGAGCAATGGCATGCAGCAAATCATGAAACGTTCGAGTAAAAACTGACACAATTCTTGCTAAGGACCGCTTATGTCGCAGTTCAGGTTGTTCAAATTATAGCAGTCGTCACTTTCGAAAGCTTGCAGCTTGCATACTCCCCTGTTTCACGATTACTTTAGTTGTACAAATGCTTACAATGGTAGTGTCCATTGGTTATGAGTAATATGTTGTACCGTATTCACGGCTCAGGAATCCTCACCCTAATAGCAGGGCACGCCTTGAAAATGACGCCATGCTGGTGTCCATGTCTCCCCGATCTCTGGCCTTTACCATCTCTTGATGGTAGAGAGTCTCGTCCAAACTCGCAGTCTCTTCTATGACGTAGGCAGTGCCGTTGACAAGGAAGGGACCTTATTCACTTTCACAAGAATGCTGGGTTGTGAACAAAACTTTCGCCCCAGGCGGGACTAGAACCCGCACCTCTCGCTTTCCGGGCAAGTGCGCTACCAGTTACGCTACCGGGGCACCATTTCATCCAACTCAGCTTTTTCTTATTTATTCTTATTCACTTTATTTTTGGCCTTGTTTGCTCGGCGATCAGGTGTAATTTGCTTCTTTCATCATTACTGGGTCACATCTCAATCTCAAGTACAGTCTTATATTGACTACATCCTGCTAACGTGCAATTGGCCTTCAATATTGGTTCATAAATTCCTACATCGTACTGTTTAAGGGTTTGATTGCTTTCTTCGGCTAAAACTCGCTAAAACCTCAGCGATCCTGTGGAAAACTCTCCAAGAGAAACTATTGATCGAGTATAAGAAGTGGAAAAAAGAACTCGCAGGAATAATAGCCATGAAAGCATGCCTTGAATTTTTAATATAATTATACCCCAATCTGAATGCACACTCCCCAAAAAAAGTCTAATTATTGATTGCGAATAATCCATACGGCAATGGCGTTTCATCGTATACAGGGAAGAAATCTATTTTGTAGCCGTTCAGATTGTAGTCAAGAAATCTCCAGCATCGCCCAGCTTCAAATGTCTTCGCACTCCGTCTGTTGACTCACCCATTCCGACGACTCCACGCCGTCACACTTCACGTATGTGTTGATACATTCATTACACGATATTGATGTCTATGTACGATCGGGAATCCCATTCCCGATAGCCCCGCGGACGGCTGAAGTGTGCTGTGAATTTTGAGAAGTCTGCTGAAACACATTCGTAGACGCGCCCACGTATGCATACAGTTGGCTTCGGAGAGGAAGAAAAGTGCGCTTCGGACGAGAGAAATCCAGGGTGTCAGTGTTTTATAGATGAGCTTCGGTGAGGTATTAGTAGTTGATTTAAGACCTTTGCTTTAGTTCTGACAGGATGATTCATCTTAGGACTAAGAATTGGTTAGAACACTTCAAAAACGGTGCATTGCTTCGACTGCAGCTGCCTCTCGTCCTCGAGCCAGACTGTGAGTTCCGTGCAGAATTCCGAATGATGCTTTCAAATGACCAGTACCCTTCCTATGAACACCATGGTTCCCTAGTTCTACCAGGGCAAAATTCGGGATGAGTCGGTAACTTCTCAAAACACGACCCAGGCAATACTGCCCCATATCAACCAGTATCAATTAGACTGTTGAACGGTTGTCGGTTAGAGGATGGGGTGATTTACACCCACGCACGTCTCACCGGTAGTATCGTGTCGGTCCTTTTGCAGTGGTCGGATCGGCTATTGTTGGTCGGTTCATGTTAGACAATTGTCGAGCATGTGCTCAGAGGTCCGTGATGCCTCCAAGTACTTGGCAACGACACCGGTCGACCGAAGACTGCAAGGTCGCGCGTACGCCGTCTTGAAGACCTTCGTGATGCCACGCCCATTCCTAGTCATAGGCCGCGCTTATGACGCACTCGAATGTATGGGCATGCCAAGGTCCCGATTGTTTGGTCCTCGATCCGGTCACCTACCCTCAATACACGCGACTCGTGACCCTGTGTCGACTGACTGACTGGCTGACCATCGCTGGCTGCCTTCTCTGTTCGCAGCCCCAGCTCTGAAATGCCAACCACTTCTGTTCGTCTTCACTTGCACTAACCTCTTTTCTTTCATCTGAATAACGCCATCATCAGTGTCGTAACTCACAAGGCATTTGAGCCGCCAAGGACTATCTCAACTGATATTATGCACAAATGTATGAATAGGTGAGAAATGTGACATGTTATTGAGGCCGGCGTCGTCGTCGCCGTCGTCGGCCCGACGATAAATGCTCTCCGGAGCCGTTGACAATTTCGACAACCAGATCAATTGAAACTCTTTCATACATTCCTATGCTGTCAATTCATCCTGATTGCTAATTACTAACGAGCCGGATTTACTATGAATACTTCCGCCTCAACATCATTGTCAGTCACATCACAACTCTAGCCGATGCATGTGCTCTTGCTTGGCTAGGATTCACTAATCTCTCCATTCACGAAACAGCTTAGGGCTCCTTATTGTTATCTTGAGTGCCACTTGTAGTAAGCAGTAGGAAGTAAGCAGTAAGCGTTGTTTTGCAATACTTAAGTTAGACTACAAGAATCGATAAAGAGTTCCGTCGGTTTTTGAGAGCCCCAGGCCAAACATCACTGAGGTTGGGAGTAAAACATTTCCATTATTGCCAAAAAGGTATTACTCCGAAGGATTTTTGCTCAGTCATGGAAAATTTCTGGATGTTATGAATTTCAATTACGCAGTGTTCCGATTTCCGGTTGCAATTTCAAACGCTATTTGTATTCTTGGCACCCGGACTAATTTCCATGCTTCAATAGATCTTTGGGCCTACGATTTCCAATTTTCACAGAGGAATTTCGTCACGGGAGATGAAAAATTGCTCTGTCTATTTATTTTTTCTCTGAGGAATCAGTCATAGTCGATCAGTACTTCAGAAGTTTACTGAAAACAAATGCATCTTTCTGCACTTTTCTCTAGTGTTAGAAAAAGTCCACCGTTGATAAAATGCCCTGAAATCGAATAGGCACGTGTTGCTAGAAAAAACAACTGGAGACTTTCAAATTCTTCTGGGAAATAAAGAAACTTCTCAGCCGTCGTTGGATTTACTCAGTCCTCACTCCAGTGCCATCAATCACACTCTTTGAGAAACGAAAAGGTCATCAGGAAGTGTGGTTCACGGAACAACCCTGGCGTGGGGATTAACTGAGCACCTTCAGCACATCTGTTTCACGTCACTACACAGTCCATAGGCGACATCGTTAAGATTTTCCATGACTGAACCTCGTTAGTGCCACTCGCTCATTAGGGTAGGTGGAGGAGCCGGAGGTGAGGACGTTTATCTGTTTGCTGACGTCTCGCCCATGTAAAGACCGAGACTTAGACCGTTACCAAGTTTTCTCGCTGACCCGTATCGTTTGCTAACACACACACACTCGCACACACACAGTCAGACTCTGGCTGCCGTGTGACCGATGAGATAACCCTCCACCTCCAATACTTCACAAGTTTTTGCCCTCTCTCTCACACACGTGCATTGCTCCTCCAGTTGTTCCTTGCTCAGTTCGTATTTCTGGATGTCTCGAAGTTCATTCATCAAACAAAGCAATCTACACTTCTGAGACGTTCCCACGACATATCCCTTACAGCAATTAATTGCAATGCTATACATTTCGCAGGAAACTCTCCCAGAATCGCTGATATGGGAATAATGAACTCTTTGAAGTGGGTCTTCTCCTGTCACTTGCGGCTGCCTTCATTTTTGAGTTCAATTGGGTCCCACTTAAGATGTTCAATGAATAGATATGCAGCCTGTGGGGGCACGTCAGGGCGGGTGGCGCTCATTTCATGACCCTAATTTACGATAATTAGTTGCTCCACTACCGTTGCTAGCTGGCAAAATGCGCCCCTGGGCTAGTTTGAGTGAAATAATCAAATTCGTCATGCTCGTGAAAGTGAAGGAGGGTGGGGGATGTGTGGAGCGAGGAGGTCGAGAGTCGAGCAAGTTGAGCTGCAGCACATTGGTTTCTTCTTAATGACACAAACAACACACGGGCAATTTCAATTCCCACAGCCAACCAACATCGACCAAGAGGCGCTTATGTTATAAATTTTTCTTTCGAGACCAAAACAAACCCGCAACTCACACTCTCTGACCACCTGCCAATCCTCTCAACTTCCTGCTTCATAGGTGGGAGCTGGCGCTGATTCACAGCAACCGAATGAGTGCGGAGATGATAACGACGCTACGTGGTGCATAGTGTGCTATCGATTCTGCTGCTTTGTTTTAGCGATCGTAGCTGATTTTGATCGATATTCATGGATTGCTCATAATTCACACGTGAAAATTCCTATGAGTTTTGGGCGCGTGATTTTCACGATTTCGCTTAAAGTTTAATGATGTAGATGACGTGAGAGCAGCTGTTCGTTTTGAATCAGTTAAAGCTCGTATTTACTGGTCCCTGTGGTTCAGGGGATTCAACGATGTCGATCATGCATTGTTTTGAGATAACAGCGAACTCGTGCATATTTCCGAGATGCGCGCGCGCGATCGTCATGGCAGACGCGCTTGTCATCACATCGAGCTCGTCTCAGATTGCTGAGAGCTGTGACGCCGGCTCATCTTGTCCGACAATGACACGAGATGAGTGACACGTCTTTCACTCACCTGAGGAACATGGATTCATAACACGACTCACCTCCCCCGCAAATAGCCGCCCTGTCGTCGGCTAACCGCCCGGGATGAGTCGCCAAAGCGGTGGCGTTCGCCACGTCGTTTACTTTTGCTAGTTAATGCATGTGCCAGAACTAGGAGCGGCGTAGATGTTGCATTATTTAGTACGGCTGGGCGCAAAAATCGCCGTCTTGGCGTCGCCTCTGGCAGGAAAGTGCCTTCGTTATTGCTGGGCCGTATCAACTTTCATGAGCTCTCTCTGGTGCTATGCATTATGTATAGGTTCTCTTGTGCACTGGTAAAGTCCTATATGAAAAGCGAGCAGTTGCGTGCCTACCAAGGGATCCGGAAATTGACCCATGAGCTGTAGTCTTGCTTGAGAAGGTGCTTAAGTGCCACATTCAACATCATTTGGCAAACCCTCATAGCACTACTTGATTGTTCTTAAGCTCCAAGCGAGCCACCTATCTAAAGGTCATCGTGTTCTTATATTTGACTACCGTCACTCCAAGTACCAGCAGATTCTTCGTGCTGAGACCCTCACTCTCTGAACAAATTCCGTTTTTCTGTGCATGTTGTACTGCTGGAGGTCTCCACCGTCTTGACGAAGCTGCTTCCAGAATGAGAAGGGTCACGTTGCTCTGCCTCCTAGTCATCTCCTGTCAAGCATACAGTGATCGTTATGCGAAAGACTACGCGAGCAGAGACTACAGTGTTGATGAACAAACGATAATCACCTATCCACGATCAGGTACGGTAATCTATAAATTCTGCAATTCTCATTACAAATACTGTACTCATTTCAGTGACTCACACCTTCCCGAATCGTACACAATGCCTTGAGTTATGCGAACTACCATGCACCATCACTAATGTCTACATGGAGAATCGGAACATTGAGATGTATAACTGTGTGAAACTCCGCCCACCAAAGGTATCCACGCTCAGTTGACTTACTAACTTGAATTTGCTTTCGATTTCAACGAAATGTGTTGTGGCTCAAATGTCAACACGGAATCAGCACGCTGAATTATTACCCCCTTTTTGAGCCCTCGAGTGCGTGGAATTCAATTTCTTTGTCATGCATAAGTTTGATGCGCACTTTGGGCGAGTGAAAAGCGTATCAAGAGCTCAGAAGATCACATAAAACTATAAATGCTTGTAATGTAGAAGAAGTTCCGATTTCCGCACTGAGAATTTGCGCTGCAGCAGGAAGGCTACTGAAATAGCCTCCATTTTTTTTCCTTACCCATTGAATTCCATGCATATTTTACAATCGGCGCAAGTGAAGCCGATACATCGCCGTGAAGGTTCTCTGCAAACATCTCAGCTAGAAATTACCACCGCTATACATTTTTTAGAGGGAGATTCATGTTCTCTTATGGTCAACTACTAGTGTCATTAGAGATAGCACAATATTTCAGGTGTCGATGCTGGGCTCGATTAAGGCGAACTCATTCTACATGACGTTGCTCGTGTTGGGGGTGATCACACTCGCCATTGTGCTCTTCATAACGCTATGTTTCTGTTGCTCATATTGCTGTCGACAACCTGTCGGAAGTCGGGGTTCATCCAAAGATGCGCTAAACCCGACCGATGATGGCGAATTCAGGTAAATATATTTATCATCAGCCTTGTGGCATGAGCGGCCTTCTCTACTTAGCGAAGCTGCTCCCAGCAGAGTGAAAATCGGTCGAGGATTTGTCGACGGCTCGTCGAGGATTTTCGCCTGATCAGTCACGCTCTCCCGCGCGGACATTCACTCGCCATGCGCGAGCCGTCTGTGCTCTCCGCGCGTACATTCACTATTCTCGCACAGTACAGAGCTATGGTCGAGGATTCCGCGACCGTTATTCACCCTGCTCCCAAAATGGTTAACTAATGTGAATCTTATAGCTATCAAATTACCACTTTCAGAGAATATCTGACCGAACCTGACAGTGGTAAGATTCGAAAAGAGCGTGACTTCTCAAGGAGGCCTCGTGCCGCCGCCGCACATATTGTCTGATAGTACGGATCGGATCCTGCCATACGTGCCATAGTCTGTGGGTCACGCCGTCAGAATCGCTATCAACTCAATTACACCATCAGCACTGCGCCTTCTCTTATTATCATACACCACGGGTTCCATTCTGCCTGATTTAGTGCATGTTATAGCTTTTTTGTTCGTTCGACGCTATTGTTATAATTACCGAATTCGATCGTCCTTTCCATTCTTCTCTGTATAATGTATTTCATATTATATTATATTTTATATTTCGTCATTGAATATTCGATCGATATTGTACTTGTCGCGGATCTTACATGCATTTGTAAATAAGTAAAGGTTATTCTAAGAGCTGAAGAGATGCCGGACAGCTTTTGAGATCAGCTGACTTGTGTGAGCCTCAAACTTCTTCGCTTGTTGCTTTTCGATATGTATTGTTGCTGAGGCCGTCTGCCAGCCCTGCACACCCCAGACGCCATTCACATTTCGAATAGCGGCTCTCCTTCAAATTCCAGCGATTACTGCAAAGTTCACACGTTCTTTCACAATAGAATACGTGAGCTTGTAGAATGCAACGAGAAGAGGGAGGAGGAGAGTGGAAGTCAAAAAGTTTGAGCGGTACACTCACGGGGCAGGTAATTTCCTGAGCGCTCGTCAGGCACTATCATTTAGACTAATAGAATAATGCGAATGATGCAGAGAGCACATCTACGAGGAAGTTTATCAGGCCTTATTATGTGACGAATGTTTCACTCCAACGAGGCCCCCTGTCCCGGTTTCTTGTAGGACAAAGCAATTTATCATCTCAAGGGACCACAAGGTTACGGAATCAAAAAGACCTAAAAAATCCGACCTTAATGTCGGGGATCAGTTGAAAAGGCAGTCATACGAATTCAAAGAGAGGTGGTCTGTGATGCACAAAAAATGACCAAGCAAAGTGGCGTGGTACCTTATAAGTGCGACCTTTCCTTGCCAGTTGATGTTAGCATTGATGCAAGTCTCATCAGTGCTGCTTTCACCACTCGCTGCTAACTGCTCTCCTCTGTTGACTGGCGTAGAGGTCAGACGCGAGCGTTTACAGCTTATTGGTGACTTGGCACGCGGTGCATTTTCACCGGCCAGTTAGGTCGTTAGCAGGCGGATGCAAGACCAAGAGTCCCCAAAAAAGCGCAACTAGGGTCACCCGCCATGCGACGCCTTAACCTGGTCCTCACAGGTTAGCGCGTGCAATTTCTAGGCACTCAAATGGATATAACCAAAGTGCAGAAATGGGGATCTACATACGACGGAACAGAAAGAGCGTTGTACTCGGATTCCCGTAGAGAGGGCGGTCCCAAATCTGGTTCCGAATGTGCTATCGTTTTCAAGCGCAGAAGAACGCCGGCGACGTCGCGCGCGATGACCTAGTTTTAGGCGGGCGGGGACTCTTGCCCCCGTCTCCTATAAGGGCCAGTACTTTTGCTGCAAAATCGCACATAGGGGGGGGGGGGGGGGGGGGGGGGGGGGTGGGGGGGGGGGGGGGGGGGCTTGTTCCGTACCCTGAGGGAGGGACCGCCTTCCCTTCGACTAGGTATATTTTAATTTCTTTGACCTCCGATCGTGGAATCCTCTTTCAAGACCCTTCGGCATAACCTTGCGAGTAAAAGAAAATATCGACATTGCGGTGTTTCTCAAGTTTCTCGGTTCGAAACAGAAAACACAAAAAAAGAAAAATGTGTGAAATTGTGGCAATGTTGTCAGGAAATATCATAGTATAGGTCTCCATTTGCTAGATTTTTTGCCTGTTTTTTCCTTTTTTGAATGCAGAAAGGAGAACGCGGAAACAAACAAGCCCTGCCATCCTGCTTTTACCTCTTACTTCCGAACCATCTCCATTTCCAAATCCTCAACAGATGTTAGTGCTACGAGTGCTGGAGAAAAATGGCAGTGTGAAGCCCCCGGACGAGTCCAGTGACTAACAGCGCTTAATCCGAGGCGGCTAGTGGAGGCTTTTCGCACCTTGACTACTTCTCGCCTATTCTGAAACCAATACTCCATTCAACGACTCACAAGCACCTCCATGCATGAGCTGAACGGAATGCAAAATGTGCTCCGTGGCTTTATAAAAGGGTAATAGTACTTGCCGATCCAGAAGTTTCTCACGTGCTATAAGTTGAACTGCTCAGCCAAAGTTTTAATCCGGGGGAGAACTTGAACGCCCCTTGAGAAGTTGTAATTTTCTCACAGTCGGTCTTACAAAGGGAATTACTCCTCTCCATCGAATTCATAAAAAAAACATGCGAAAGGTGAGAAGCATAAATCGACTCCATAGAATAACTCACATTTTTTTTTGATTTTTTTTTCTGCCAGTCCAAAAGGTTCAGTGCGCTGCAGTACTCTCTTAGAACTTAAGCAGAATGTAAAAGAAAATTTCTATGCTTGGTGACCCCGCCTTGCCATTGCGCAGCACTCCTGTAGTACCTCAATTGTCCCGCACGATTGAGTTTTATCGTCCCTTTATTAGTATATCTCTTTGGAAAACCTCGTTCCTGAACTAGAAAAAAATGGCAAAAAAATACGATCGATCACCCTTCATACTAGGCGCATGATCTTGGGAACAAATTAAGGGTAGAACTTATTTTTATGACAACGGAGCCCTCACTTCTTCCAGGGTCTGCCAGTAACACTAATTTCGAACGCGAATATGGAAAAACTGATTTGTTAACGGCTAACCATCTCGCGCAAGTCCATCGCACAGTACCATGTCATGTGTCCGAATGAGTACAATTCTGATGGACGATCTGCATGGCGCATTCTATGCCGCCAAGTTTGCCTCTTTACTTGCGCATTGCCGATCTTGTTCCCCAAGATGATCATTGGACCCATGTAACAGATTATTCTTTGACGATCCCGGGCAGATTCAAAAAGCAGCGAATAGTGGCAGCCCATGCACTACACAAAATCTGTCATTTCGAAGCCCCAAGGTTGAGTACGAGACAACTCAGACGAAATAAATTGCCCTTTCGCAGTTTCTTCATCCATCGCTTGGCTGGAGCAATGTGTTCACTGCCTCGGGAATCTTCAAGGTCAAAAAGAGCAGTTTGCTAGTTGAAAAAAAGCTGGATTTCTTGGAAGCACTCCCATAGACATGGATTGCATCGAGCTTGAGAGTGATGTACTTGCTGACACTGGCGCCAGCAGGTGTATCACACCTGGGGTAAAAGGTACCGCAGCCGAAGGATGAGCATTTGCATGTCCCGATCAGTGTTGGTATGGCAGGTTTTCTCGTGTAAGTAATATCACAACGCGCATCTTGAATAGGTATTTCATCATTCGGGCTAGGTCTACCTCTAGCTATTCCAACGGATGTTTAATACTTTTTTCGCAAAGGCATATATCGAGGCATTTGGCCGTTGTAACAATCCCTTCTGGAATGCCGGCACGCATACTAACTTCCATCTTACATTCATAGTGGGTTGAATGCAAATGTGGCGCTAATACAATCGATCGTTGCGGGACCGCCGAAGTACAAGGCAGTGTTTTCTTATCCTCCCAGACAAGTTGAGCATCAGTTAACCGACCCCGAGTGGAAGGCTTGGTTGACCCGGAAAAAGCTCAAACAGGATTCGATCTCTGGACCGCGCTACTGGTAAGCTTGCCACTTGCCACTACACCATTTGCGCCGACCTTAAACTTTTTACCATTACTTTTCTGCTGTTTTGTTAAATCTCACGACCGAAGAAAAAAGAATACAATCATAAAAAGCTCGCCTTACTGAGAAGCTAAGACGCCATTGCGTGTTGCAATTTGTTCTATTTATTTATTTATTTATTTATTTATTTATTTATTTATTTATTTATTTATTTATTTATTTATTTATTTATTTATTTATTTATTTATTTATTTATTTATTTATTTATTTATTATTTATTAGCTTATGCCTCAAAAGCGCGCCACAACCGGTAAGAAATGTTTGACGTAATGCAATGATCTATAGACAAGTTTAGGGAAGAAGTAAAAGGCGAAAGAGAAGTAGGAAAGAGGTGACTAGCCGAGCAAGAATTGGACCATTCAGCAGCGAAATACAACATGGAGGGAAACTAGAAAACACTGGTTCCTGGCCTGATTCAACTTACACCTTAATGTCCTTGTGAAAAATGGTTTTCATTTTTGCACTCAATTTTTTTGAACTTTCATTTATCTGTCCTCGAATTCCAACGCCTACCATTCATTTTCGCGATGCTTTAATGTTGGGCGGAGGTTTTTTGGAGGGATTATTTTTCTCGAGGGCGCGGTCGTTTAGTGGGTTGTGGCACCGCTTACCATGCTTAGAGGCAGGGGGCTGCCCGTCCAAGCCAGCCAAGTCCTTCATTCCTACGCGATCGGCGGCTGGTACCCTAACATGTCTGAGAGGGTGAAAAAATCAAAATTGGTATACGGGTATTTCGTGAGGTATCTGTGAGTGCCGAGTTGGGCATTCAAATGTTATTACTGAATGATCTACAACGCGAGATGCTTGAAGCTTTATTAAAATGACGCCGACAGCAGATCCTCTACCCAGTTGTGCCTTGGTCTTTTCATATCGATTATCCCATTGTGCTGTCTCAAAGACGGAGTTCACTGTTGAAAGGCAGCCCATCGGAATTGATGAGGAGGTACAGTGGTTCCGGAATGGAAAAAAAACATGATCAGCGGCCTAAAATCCAAGAAATGGACCCCTACTTTACCCGTTGATCCTCATTGACGCGACTCTTACCGGCATTGCCTTCTTCAGCGCTAACGCTCTCTCTCCCTCTCTCTGCTAAACGGTAGAAGACCTGCGGCGAGTGGCTTGCCAGTTGGTGGGCGTACCGGGAGGGCAGTGCTGGGGCCACCAAGGGCATATCCTTCGCTGCTAATCCATGCTGTAAGTCGCCTGCCCTTCACTTGGCGCACACTAGCTTTGATCTTATCGTGGAATAGTCCTTAATTAGAGTTTACCGAGCACTATATGATCTTCAACCGCAATTTGAAAGCGGTTTAGGTTGTTTCAAAAATATTAGGTTGTCCCATAATTAGTGAATCACTTTACATTTATTGTTATTAAAAATCCAAGAAAATGGTGAAGGCATGAAACATGTTTTGCGAAGTAGCATCCACATTATCCTACCTGAGCGATTACTCGGCCCATGTACATGCTGCCTTCCGTGGCTGATACTTCAATTTTTCTGGAACCTATTTTTGAGCTCCCCTCTTAATCACTTCTGATTAGGATCTTTCAAACGCCCAACAACATAGAGAATCAACCAGCGGATAGGCGAGGGCACGCTCCCTCAATCCGCGGTCTACTTGTAATTCACTCTATCGAGAGGTTGGCTTTTTGAGTTGAAGATGACCCACACTCCAACTACCCCTCAAGTGGCAATCTCACTGCTGTACCCAGCGCCACTGAGGGTGGATCTGGACAAACTTGTCACCATTTGATGGAGCATGTCCGGCTTATTAAACTGATAGAATGTAGACATCTACGTAGAGTTGTAAAGATTTTAAAATATTTAGTTTGTATCTTGTATGCTGTGAGCCCGAAACAGCTCCACACACGATCTGACATCATCATGTTCCTTCTGATCTCTCTTAGTTCCTTACAGTGATCATCCGGCATATGCATCAGGGTTCTGGACTGGGTGGAGTGTACTAGCAAATCTCAAACAAGCAGCAGCTTAGCATGAAGGGTTCGGGAGTTCTGACAGCAAAAACCGAACCCCCTTTGAGTCCGACTCTTCCGAGATATTGTATGAGCACGAGAGTGACCTTACGCTGGGAACCGCCGCCCTAGAGTCACCGAAGAAGATCAGCATCTACAGCGCAATGGCGACGCGTTCAATTTGAAAGTAAAGCAAGACAAAGTCTGCTTTTTTCCTGAGGTCGTTCGACCCCACCTTGCGGAGAATATTCATAAAAAATTGGAGACTTCCAGGCTAGCACTTCTTTCACCTCCTATGTGTGGCCCTATCCTCGTGTCAACAAAAGACAACTCAGTCTGACCTCTAGCGCTCTTCTCCAGGAAGAAATTTTACGCTAAGTGACATGACCTCAAACTCGACTTCCGATCTTTCTTCGATCAATAGCTCCTGGAATTCTAGAGATAAGACAGCGACAAAATTTCCTTGTATAGGCAATACATTGTAGATGACAGAGATGTATGTTTGGATGAGCAAAGACTCCACATAAAAAAGAAAAAAATTTGAATTCAAAAATACCCAAAGTGATTCACTAATTATGGGACAACCTAATAGTATTTTTCAGTACCTCTCAGTATCGGAAATTTTTTTAATTTGATCCGGAACAATCAATACTACTGTGATTGTTCAGTATGAAAACTGAGCAATACAAATGCTTACGATCGGTTATTCATCGATTTCGTCAGTGCTTCACCATTGAAACGCAACACAGGACTTCTTACGTCTTCTACGTCTTCCAAAACTTTGCTTTGAAATTGTACTCGCCTTCCGAAAGGGCTATAGACGTGCTATGAGCAGGAACAGGTGAGCGCGAACGTCAGCCAGACCTATTGCTTGCAAAGTCACATACGAGGTCATTTAGTCAATTGATGACGAAGCATGACAAAAGAGCTTAAATCACGAAGTTATTACGTTTTTAAAGCGGAGATTGCGTTCAGAAAACTGCAAGGGATCAGAGGGTAAATCAGCAGGAGTCAAGCAATCTGTCTAATTCGCACTACTCGACGGCCTTTTAATTTGCCTCCTTCTCTATAATGAGTTTCCGACTTTTCAAAGTTATGCATGTTACCACTTCATATTGCAGTGGAATTTGTCCGAACAAAAGTGGAATCAGTTGTCAAAGTACCTTATTCTAAATCAACAGAATTTAACCACAGGTATAGTAATAAGTAGGGCGGAAGTGGTGTAGTGGCAAGTGGCACGCTTCACCACGCGAGCGGTCCGGGGATCAAATCCTGGGTCGTGAGTCGCCCGGGCCAACCAAGCCTTCCATCCCTCCGGGGTCGGTTAATTGGTACCAGACTTGTCTGGGAGGATAAAAACACTGACTTGTACATCGGCTGGCCCCCGCAAGTCATTGTATAGGCCACATCGCATTCAAACGCCACTACGAATGTACAAATGGAAGTAGAATGCGTGCCGCATCCCAAAAAGGGATTGATCAACGGCAAATGCTTTATCCTTTATCCTTTATCGTAAAAAGTGCATGCCGCAAGTAAAAGTTGATATCTCTTAACCCTTATACTTCGACTTATTTAAATAAACCTAATAAGGTGCTTTTGCATCAACTACTGCCTCTAGAAGCGACTAAGCAACAGGGGAGATTCGATTGGTCAAGGCATGAAATTGTCTCCGATTTGATCCCTTATTCATCGCGCGGTAGCGGCCCCCTTTGCCAATGTAGTATAGTCGAATTGGAGCTAAGAAGCAAAGCTTCCGTCACCAATGCTACACTGGGACCGTGCTTGTAATCGATATGCACCGAATTAGAATTCGAGAACCAGAACTGCGATGAAACCCTTTCCAAAAGTGCCTGGGAAGCCGGTGCTCGTGGTTCTGACATGTTATCATGGGCTCCTTCTGAATTGAAGTGTGTCGTCATCTGAACCTTCATTTGTCGTTTTCGTTCGATCTTTACCATTAAAATATTGGAGATTGGGCTTGCTACTATTCCCATCGGACTCCAGAACTTCATCGAGTTTGCCCAGCCATCATTAGCAAAAAAGAAACCTTTTTTCTACTACTTGATTGCTTACGTAGCAGCTGATAATAATATAAAAGCTGGTAAGAATTTCGACGGACACCAAGAGTCACTAATAAGTCACTAAAACAAAACATCGCGCTAAAGGCGGAGTTTATCATAAAAAGACAGCCTATCATAAAGCAAGGCAGCAAAAGGGTGGTGCAGTGACAATGAAAAAACCATGAGAAGCATTCCAAAACCATGGGCCCCTTCGTGGCTTGATTTTCGTACGAACACGACTCTCATCAGTGCTGCCCTCTTCGACGCTAATGTTCTCTTTGCTAAACGGCTAGAGTCGGTAGCGAGAGGGTGAGCGGCGCGAGCGGCGTGGGTATGGCCTGCTAAGCCGCTGAAAACATGCTCTTCGCTGCGAACGCGTATCGTCCCACGCCCTTAGGGAATCGCTTGCCTTTGGGCTAGGTTTATTCCCCCTTCTTCGCCTCCCTTTAAAGGCAAGCCCCGGGATAAAACCGGTGATAAGAGCGCTTCGTAGTGATGACTGAGCTGCGGGACGGCCTGAAAGTGGAAAGGAAAGCTAGAGAAATCTTTGGGATCTGAATTTAAGGCCTTAACCTTCAAAAAGGTCGGATGTGGAACGATGGCGAGGCAGGGCGGTCAAAGAAGACAAAACACGCGAGAGATCACGCCGTTCGAGAGAGCACGCCGATATCGAGGTGGGTGGGAAGCGTTGCAACGGGGGTCGATGGTTGCAGGCCCGTAAGGATTAGCGCCCTAACCGCGCAACTTTTGGCGAAGCTGGAGTGATCTAGGTAGGTAGGGACCTTACAATTTCCTCTCGTATCCTTCCCACAAGTCGGGCTAATCCGGGGTTTGCCTTTAAACTTTTAGAAATTGCTTGTTTTGTGCTACCTACCCGCGCTAGGAATCGCATCGATGACTTATCCGGAAGAGTTCGCATGACCGTAGAATTGCCGCTAGAAGAAAATTTATTAAGTTTCCCTTTATACACCATTAACTCTGCAAAGGAGCGCCTTGTTTGAAAAAATTTCTTGAATTATGGTATTGCTTTCGACCAAAAGTGTAGATATGTGTATCAACAGTAGCCATAGGGGTAACCCAAGACTCACTTCACGGAAACGACCTCACTCTTGCCGAGCCCTCAAATCTTGTTCTCTATTGGCGCATATGACAGGTCATGTTGTTAACATTCAAAGTAGGATATCACGATAAGATCGGAGGTTGAAGACGGGAATAATACATAGTCAAAAGACAGGCGGGCCCCTTGAGGGTGCTGGAGTTTGCGCGCTCCTGCAACGAAGGGTATGCCTTAATGGTCCAGCAAGACCATACTTGCCCGACATTACTTTGTAGCCACCCTGTATACTACAGGGGTGGAAAAAGTCACTTAGCCTATGACACACATCAAACAAGCTTTCCCTCCTACAGGGTGCCGCTGTCGATGAAAATCTCACGGCAAGATGTGTCTCGGATGTCCCCCTCCCCATAAGTAGAAGTAAGGCCCTCCTTCGCTGTCCCCACCGTCTTCAGAATATGACGTCATCTGCCATCACCGTCGAGCTCAAGGAGGCCTACCGTAATCGCTCCAGCCTGAAGCTGCTACATAATTTCTTCAATCGGTTAACTGGTGAATAGCTTCTAGAGACACTAGCTGTGACTGTGCAAGACCGCTTTTGACCAGCGTTTCAGATAACGTCGTAATGGTCTACGATCCTCGACGACCTCGTTGAGCTCGTATGTGCAACATATCTCGAACCCACTGCATATTGAAAGAAATTGCCTGAAAATTTTCATCTGAAAAGTGCCTCGTGATAAAAGCTGTGTTAGTGGTCCGATCGGCGTGGCGAGTGGCTGGGAAGAATGTACGCTAGCATCGCGAGAAAACTTCCGGAGATAAGGGTGAAGCACTAGTCTACAATGACCCTGATGATGATCGCTATTTACTCATTTGAAATTTGGCATGACAAATCCGGCTCGGCGGCGTGTTCCGCAGCCTATCAGACTGCTTTTTTTGTATGAATACACACCCCACGACCAAATTAGGTGTGACTATTGGACATGACCATGAACAAGTGAAGAGGACAATCAGTGATGATGAAGAAGCGAAAGAAACTCTGTGTGAGTGCCTAAATTAAGGGCTTATTTGATTTTTGAAGTTCCTGTGTGATGGCGGAGAGAATCAACGTACTGGGGAGAGAGAATACGGGAGGGGGAGAGAGCGCAGAAGATCCGTGTGCTGTAAATCGAGAGTCCACGAAGCCGGTTGGTGTGACAAACGTTACCTCCTCCCCCAATCCTTGCTGCACCTTCCATTGCGAGAACAATAAGGCTGCATTCACTTGTACCTTACCCACCAAGGGGATTGACTCGCTGGAAGTGGTTATGAGGTGTGTCTCTGAACGGGATATCCTGGATACAAATCCATCTCAAAAGACTCCTATTCTGAACCTAGAAGACGAGCAGAATATCACTCCATTGCTTCTGAACTTGAAGATTTACAACTTACTTAGCAACACTCACAAAATAATGTTGCTAAGATAGTTAAACTCTACCACGCTAATATATTCACCAATAGGGGCATATATTGCTTTTAACATTTTAGTACCACCTTTTGAATGACTCTGATTGACGACCGAATTTTTTTCGAATTTGCAGGAAAACAAATCTATCGACGCCCAGTGCACCATTTCCTTTTTAGTTCATCGAGGGCATGTATTCAAGACCCATTATCAGGGTCTTATAAGGAGCTCTTGTGAAACGGTATGGGAGGAGTAGATTTGCGAGTAGCTTCAGCTTTTAATCGACATTTCTGGGATGCAGATATCTTCGAAGTCAAAAAGCCTTCAAAACTCATAGATAACTCACAGAGGGATAAAACCTTCAACTTTCGAATTCTGCCTTCTGTTCTCCTACAGCACTACTTAGCTCAGCTTATCCACTTGTTTATTAACTGTTCCATATCGAGTAAGTCCATGTGGCGAAGGAGCTAGTGTACAGAGCCAAACTGTCACATATGTGACCGTATGCATCAGATGGATAACCATGGTTGTGACCGTGGTTCCCACAAATCGTGATGAGGAAGTCCTAAAAAATCCCACTGCTATTGAACAGTGTAAAAGCGCTAACTTGGAAGCAGAAGACAAGTGAGGGGAAAATTGGAATGGCTTCATTTGCCTTGGAGAGCGGAAATTGAGCATGGAACGACAGAACAGGTAGGCTATTTTTTCAACTGAACACGAAGTACAAATATTAACTTCATGCAATTTGATCAGACCCCATGTATGATTTTACAAAAAGAAATGCACACATGGCGCTCCCTGTAAAGCCGTTGAGATTGAGAAGCTTGAAAATGGGTCACAGAAAAATCATGATTCTATTCCTTTCATAATTACTTGCTCGAGACCCATCATTACGAAAAGGACGAAAAGAACAAAAAATTGCGTTCGGTAACAATTCGAAAAATCGAAGGACTGCTACGCGTTCAAATTCCCGCCGTACATCTGTCACAAATGTTGGCGACGGGAACGATTCCACTTGGTTCTCGGAGTGCCTTCACTAGGAACTCTTTTGGCCTCTCCCACCTATAACAACAATATTTCGCTTTTCTACTGCATCGTATTCTATGATAGTTGGCCTCTACTCCCCATATTCAACTTTAGCGTTTCAACCCGAGTCTTTCAAGCGTCGCCTGATGCATAACCTCCACAAGGCGCACTTCTTTCTATGCGTTCCCTTGTCTCCTCCCGACCTACCCGCGACCGTCCCCAGAATGTGGTTTTCGTCATAGGTTCGTTTCTTTCAA
>MU868709.1:61354-78419 GCA_036418205.1 Ostertagia ostertagi | reverse complement strand
AATTCCGTTTTGAATGTTGAGTGAAGTGTCCCTTTTTTTGGCCACCCCTGCATATATATAATATAACAAATTAACAATCTTTCCTCCAAGTTTTTGACTTAATGACAGCGGTAGTAAATGGCAGGAGTGTGTTTCTCCAAGCTCTCAGCCAAACTTCGTTTTTCATGAAGCGATTTGGTAATGGATCCAAGGGAGCGCAAAGTAGTTGATATAATGGTTATATGTCGTGGAAAAGGGAATTTGGCAGGAACGTAGGGTTTTTGCTTACACCGAAACTGCGGTGCAAAGCAAATACATTTTCCAGGTCACATATGTGTGAACATGGTCTCATGACAATTCATTCAGTGCCCATAATATTTTGGCCACGGAATCCATCGAAGAACTGTAACAGGCCCCAATCCGAAAAAAGTAATTATTCGCTACGAAGTTCACAGTAAATTTCGAAATAAAAATCAAGGGCGTATTCATACACCAGGGATGGCTTCGGAAAGTGCTATAAATTTCCATATGAAAACTCGTTTGCTCACTTCTTGAAAAACAGTGTCAGTTTCCTACTGTCTGTGCAATCCAATCAATAGCCGAGTTTTCGTCATGAAAGAGAAAATTCATCACTTACGTGCGGGACAGGAAATAATTGAGAGGACAGCGTCTATGGGGAATCACCGAGAAATCACGTTAGCTCATCACAAATTGAGTAGCGCTCGATGTGCGACCACAGTTGAAATGGGAATATACATGAAGGTAATTCATCGTGTTGTGGCGTTGGCAATGTGTTCTACTTGGATAAAAACTTGTGATGGTGAGTATTCTGATCTGAAACAGCCTTTGTACATCGGAAATGGGATGACACCAAAAATGGGTTGACAGCTTTTTGATTTATGGCGAGCCCTAGCTGGAGTAGGCATTCAGTTTATGTTTAATCGTGCGTTCACTACTTCAAGGCAGAGGTGGAGTAAAATAGGTTGGCGATGCGCCGCTCATAGTTCAGAGATCGGGAACCTAGATTGAATCTTTCAGTCTGCAGCCATCCCTTCAAAGGTCAGTAGGTGCTACTATAATCATTTCCAAATAGCATGTGCAACCGATCACAACTTCAATGTTAGGGCCACAAGCACATTTGAAGCGTTAAAACGCTTCGTTTTTGAGAAGGAAGACGAACATGGGACTCATTTCAATGAAGGACTTTTTCTTGATTTGCACTTCGCTACTTCGAATCTTTGAGCTGTAGCAACTCTCACACAGTTCTTGAAGTTCACGCTACTCAAACATTATTCATTGCCTTCCTTATTCATCGCTTCACCTTTCAGGTTTTGTTTTTAATTGGAAGTACGTGACTTCATAGCTGTTAACATAACAGTTGATGGTGAGTTATGGTAGACGCGCGCGTGTGTGTAGTTTGTGACGTATTGTGTGAACAGTGAACATGATGTCGGTTCTGATTTGTATCAGCCGATGAAACATAGGGAGAGACGAGACTGAGAAATGGGTGGGACTCACCTCACCTCCACCTTTCGTTTTATGTTTGCAGACCAATGATTACAATGCCGTCACCGAGTGCCAAGCTCACAACTCACGATTCCATTCAGACAGCCGCGGCACCACCTCTCCAACCACCAACAACTTCAACCTTTATCACGTCATACCTCATTTTTACTGCTAGTGTTCTCTTGCACAATATCATGAACCAGCAGTAATCCATAGATCACGATTTGAAAACCACATGTGTAATGCAATCTCTGCATAGTGTCTAATGCGACCTCACAATTAGGAAATAGCTGTTGGAGCAGGAAAAAGGTGTGTTCGGTAACAGTTTCACTCAGCACAGCAGATTACTTCAGGTCGTAAAATTGCTCTAAAAATATGTCGGTACCCTTTGAAGTATCTCTGCGACTTTACTGTTTCCGCCCTTAACTCATTGTTGAATGGGAACAGTGAATAGGCAGTTTTTCGAACCTAATTCAAATCGTTTCTCTACCGCCGCACAATTCGAAGTTACTTCTCCTAACTTACTTCTAAATAGGATGCTTGTCTTCCTCAAACTGGGATAACTTCGTTTTTTTCATCAGTTACTGTTACTAGTTACTGAGAAAATTTCATTCCCTAGGCTTCCATTCCAAAAATGATACCGTTTTGCTTTGAGAACGTTTGAGGTGCATTTCGTGCTAAACGGGGTTTCGCCATAGGATAGAAGTAATGCCATACTAAGCATGTTTACTGGAATTTACGAGCAATCGTCTTACAACCTCACCCTCTTCGTCGCCGATTCGAGATAGGGTGTGTCGGCAACCACAACAGGTATGTTGCAGCATTTAAGATGTGAGTATGTTTTGAAACTGTTTTAACACCCCTACGAGTAGATACCCTGAATAAATCTTTTTGGACGCTTCCCAAAACAGGGTTGAAAACATTATAAAAGGGAAAAACTGGTGGTGGGTGTGAGGTGGTGAATAGGTTGGCTTATGTTTATTGTTTGTTTAGCAATATTACCCTGATGCTCATCTCTTCTCTCTCGTCTCAGTTGTTGATTCCTTTTGAATAGTGGAAACAGAAACATACCATTTTTGAAAAGCTATTTTCAGAGTACGCGACTCTACAAGTACCATATTACTCTGTATAGACTTATAAGCTTGAAACAATATGTCTGAGCTCAATTGTAGTGATACCTTTCCCATACCAGATATGCATACAATGTATAAAAGTGAGTGTTTTATGAAGATTTTCACTCAGTAAATTGCATTAGGGGCGGCAGTTGAGAAAAAAATCAACGGTTGGGTGTGTTGAGAGTGAATTAGTACTCACCTTACAGGCGATCTTACAACATTAACGAACTGAGGTCAGACTATCTACTGAGTCAATACTATCTCAGTAGTATTGAAATTGACGAAATCGAGGAAGCGGGGCTTAGTGAGTTGCTCGCACGAGCAGGAGCCATTCTAATAATCAGGGTTGTAGTAGAAATTCCTTTCTCACTGCAAGAAGTTAAGCAAAGTAAAAGCATTGTATTCTGTTATTGCAGACTTCACTGATACTCAGTTCCTACTTTTCGTCGTCGCCGGTGCTCTCAACCTTGCAGTAGTTGTTATCGGAGTTCTACACATACTAAATATATGGAAATATATAAATGACGAGAAAATACGCTCAAAGCTGTACATCCTCGCATTGCTGTTTCCAGTGAGTTTTGAAGATGTCCTGTCACTTCTGAATGAAAATCAATTCGAAAATCGATAAGACCATTACTGAAAAAATACACAACTATTGTTAATCGGGCGATAACGGTTTTGTGAGTGACAGTTTCTGCTTGGCAGAAAACAGCTGTCACAGGAAAATAATCGTATTAACTAGCACTTGTCTCGGGGTCAGAAGTTGGTGCTCCAGGGAGTGAAAGGTGTTTTCCCATCTGAGTGCATCGTCGAGTTTCTGTAGAAATTATTGAAAGGTTGAGAATTTCTTTGCGCGAAGAAACTTTCGAAGACCACAGAGAGGGCCATAATTGCGGTCACCAAACTTCATGTCATCAAAGACGTATAAGAGTCTGATGCAGGGAAAAAAGTGTTTGTTCATCATATCTCACAGTAAAAGCAGGTTATGTTCGAAATCTTTCACCAGCTGCCTTCATACGGGCAGGGCCATAAGACAAAGAAGGAAGCTTTGGGAGGGTCAAAGGGAGGGGCTATTTTGACGAAAAGTCGTAGTTGTAGTATGTATGGCCCTTTCTCTACATGGCAAAAGTTGGGTATTAAGAAGGTCCAAGTGAGCTGTTACAGAAATTTTCCCGCACTCACACCAAAACCGTGAATGTGATTTTGCTTTCGGCGTTTGTCCCGGATGTTGCAGCAATCCTTAATCCTTAATCCCAGATATTTGAAGGCTAGCCTAATAAAATTCTGTGTTTTTTGAAAATGCGTGCGTTGAAAATCGGAACATAGGCAGGTTAATGAAGTTGAGAAACCATCCTCATTTCACCCTCGCTGCTTTTGACTCCTTTTTTGAAGCTATGCACTTTTGAGTGGTTATGGAAATCAGAGTGATGAAGCCAGTTACATCTCATGCTAAGCGGAAACACCTTACTGTAGACTACAGCACCCAGGAACGCGTTTCTCGGTATTATTTTAGATGAAGGCTTATTAGCAAGACTCAGTGTGTGACTGTCTCAGTGTACATAGTACAGGGTGGCTGAAAACAATAGGACGCCATGTTTTTGTGTAAAAGCCAAGAAAGAGACTCGATCAGGAAACCGACTTCACACAAAGATAGAGTTAAGCTATTTGATCACTTGTGCAGAAGGTGCTTTGAATTTGACGACTCTGCTTTGAGAGAGGCCTTCTGACGTCCAACGACAAAATCAGCAGTGCGCCGCAGGTAGCCAACGGCGATGTCGTCCCACCTCTTCTGAAGCGCTAACTTCAGAGCACCCACCGAGCTGGAGAAGTCTTATGAGGTCTTGCTCTACAACATCCTCACATAGAGGAGTCCATCGGGTTAAGGGCCTGAGAGGAAGAAGGTCACAATTCCTTGCTCCAGTGGCCCGGGAAGTGAGCGCCCAGGATGGCTTTGGTCGATTTGAACGCGTATTAGGGAGCCCAGCTTCATTGAAGAGCAAACGATCATTGAGCAAAATGCTCGTAAATCCAGAACAACATACCGTACCTCATTAAAGTCTTTTGCAAGACCTTCGAGTTAATTTAACATTTGTGGAAGATGAACTCCAATGGAGCTGCACTTTTGGATGTTACCCCGTCACAAACTACCACACCTTCGGGAGAAAGTCTGTTGTAAACTAGACGTTATCTCGGAGACTTGCTCTCACTTTTTGGCAACAACTGCCTCTGACTTTGGTGGTCGCAAAGAAGTTTAGTTCGAAAATTTTCTCATTAACCCAATCCGTAAGAGAGATGCGGCGCACCTCGCAGAAACTTTTTGCATTTTATCAGTTGAATCTATTCGGGTTGCTCCAATAAAAACCAGCATAGAAAGAGTCGGTAACCTCTTCAAATAATGATTGCTTCCCAAGATTTTCTGGAAGGAGTGACGGCAGATCCTGAGATCAAAAGCGATGTGACTCACGCTGGCTTCATCGTTGTGAGCCATCCTCTTCTAGGTGATTGCCCCAATCCTCTGAGTGTGCACAGTTCTTGAACTTCCACTTTTCGCAATCCCAGAGACGTGTGCTTGAACCTTGAGAGCACCGAACATGTTTCAAAGAGTTGAAGAGGGAATACCGAGTCGCTTTCCGAAGTTGCAATTTCAGAGACCGTCATTGGGCAGCCTCTTGGTAATGGGTCGATGCAAAAAAATCTTCATGGCGAGAGTTCAGATGAACTTTGGACCAAACAACTTATGATTTTTTAGTTTCAAAGCTTTCGAAGAGTTTCGAAACACTCTGAAAATACTCCACGGCTCAGTGCCAGCAAGCGGTCAAAGCCGCGTCCTATACTTTTCGGCCACCCTTTACATGGTATAACGTGAATCACAAGAATGCCGAGATATGGGCAAAACTTTGTCCCATGCAGGAATCAAACCTGCATCAAGGCTTTTTCAACTTTCGATTCAGTTTTTTTTCTTTCTTTCGTTTTTTTGAGTTAAGCCTTAGGCCCAACCAGGTTTGATTCCTCTGTTGGGCGAAATTTATGAACGTTACGCATTGAAACTTTCGTAAGGCTAGAGTGGCATTAAAGTAGCAGTTAACAATCAAAACCAACTGAAAAATATCATGGGCAATTCGGAATTGAGCTCAAACCGTAGTTATACATAACTACACAACTCATATAGAATGACTGGATTGCACTAGAAATTAGTCTTCATGGAAAATTTGCCTTAAACTTCGCATTCGGACGCAGTTTGACTCCTATAATACCTTACCAAATATCGCACCCTCTTGGTGCAAAAGGCCCGTTACTGGCGTCTCAGGCGTTGGAGTCAAAATAGCTCAAAACAGATTTATCAACTAAAGCTGCAAAATTACACCTATGTAAGGTGGAAACAGGCTCATCGTGACTTGCGTGCAAACACCATTTTATGATTTTTGTCTACAATGCAATTTCTGTAGATATTTAAAAAAATTCACGCATTATCGGAAACCCCACGTGAGATTATCAAAAATGAGCATTTTTTCAAAATGCAAAGTGGAAGCTGTGCACTTCCTCACCCGAACTAGATTGAGTTTGGACAAGGTTTCGGCCACTTCGCTGACCCAAGGTGATCAGGCACTAGCATCTGTTTGAGTCCTCGAAAAGAAGGGAAGGAAACTGTAGATAGTGCCTGAGTTACTTCACTATCTCCAAAACATGTCGATTTTCAGATAATAGTTTCTCTTGCGTTCATTTCTATGATTTCACCACGAAGCGGATCAATTTTCTCATCGATTGGAGTGCTTTACATCTTGTTTTGTCTGTATACTGTTACATCGTTATGCAGGTACCTTTATTTCTTTTCAAAAATTATGTCGAAACTTCGAAAGTGAAGTGTACCGGCTCACTTGACAGAGCATCTTAGACTCGTGTTGCATAATTCACTAGTTGAATACTGCGTAGACAACGCTAGACCAGGGATTAGTAACACTTACGGCTGAAAGAACAAGATCCAAATTTGAGCAGTAGCTAACACACAACTGCTTATACGCTAGGCATCCAGCAGCCTAGCGATTCCATGACTCCTATTGTAAGTCGGATTACTGATGCACATCAACGAATGCTATTAATGAGCCCACATCGTTTTTTCACGATGACGTAGCTGGCCGGTGGAGGTTGACCTCGAACTCATAGATGGCGCGATTTCGACGTAAAGAGGATTTTACGACAACTCATGCATGATTGTCGCCCGTGCTAAGCCCTATGCAAATCTGACACTTGGTCGTTGATCGCCATGAAAACTACCAGCACGAAAACATTTCGGCGCACACAGGGTCTCTTTTCCTTAGAAAAAACAACGAGCAGAGCAAACAGCACATGAGCTCGCTTTGCGAAGAGAAAAATCTTGACAACGAGAAAAGCAGAAGACACAAGCTTCGTCTTTCTCTAAACTTAGAACCACCTCTAGGTGCACCTTTCTCACCATTAGTGCGGGTCTTGCATACCATTATCACATTTCAGTAAATTTAATTGCTTCTTATACTCTCGAGCGATGCTCAATAGCAAATTCATACTGAAGCAGCAATAGCTGGCACCAACTTTCTACTTCAGACTGACCTGCATGTCTCTAAGTGATGTCTTGTGCTTACATTTAAAGTTGTACTGAATAATGAATAAATAAATAAAACAAAAAATAAAACAGCCTCTAAGCTAATTCTGAAGCAAGTCTCCTATCAGAAGTTTTTTTTTACAGGACGACGTCTGCGCTTCCTATATATAATAGTTACTCACATTATAACGTTAATAACAGTTACGTAGACCATTTTTGATAGCAAGAAGGTAGCACAGTAAAGAAGCACCACCCTTAATCGAGCGGAACGTCCAGATCACTGAGCTCCTCCCCTTCGGGGTTCAATCAACTGGACCTTGTTTGGAAGGACAAAGCTGATGTGGGTATGGCTGGCCTCCACGTCTTGCATGAGTCGAATGACATATTCAAATACAATTACGATTCGAAACAGAAACCCAATACGAAGCGCGTCTTTAAGACATTGATTGGATCGCCAGCACTACAGTATTACTTTATGACAGTGTTAATGATGTTAGCCACCAGGCATATTACCGATTTCCAGGTTTATATACGGTAGTCGTGAAGAACTTTCATCGGCTCTCAATCGTCATGAAGCGTCCCTTAGCTTTCAAGTTCCACCGTGTTGCTGCTGTATGCCATGTCTACCGAAAGCAATACCAAGCGAGTAAGTCATTCCAACAAAGATTCGTGTTCTTGATCCCTTTCTCTGGATTATTTTGGTTAGTCATTGAATTTAACCTCTTCAGGCGAAATCTCAAGATTGTTGAATGCCTGACTCTACAAGGGCCGATTATTCGGGCTTTCCTTATCATACTTAATTGTCACTTCGTAGCAGAGAAATGGGAGGATTCCGAATTGTAAGTTGATGAAACTATTTCTTCCATGCATAATGAGTATTTACGAAAACAAAAAAAAATACAACGCCCTTTACAGTTATCTTCAAATGACTGAGCTTGCTGGAATCTTATCGTTGCTGTTCACGATCTTTGGAGCTCATACCATGGCAAAATTGACAGGGGTAAGTGACGAGGATTGAAGGATAAACACAAACGCCCGGCGTCAATCCTCGACTTCCAAATGCCAAACGCAAGTATTCCATTGAAGGCACGACACAGAATGAGATCGAGTAGATGGCTCCTTTCGGTGGGTAGGATAGTGCTGCCCACGGTGGTCGCAGATGTCCTATTTACCCTGCTCCAAAGTGGGCAACAAAGGCTCTAGGAACTTGCAAGGATCGCCCGCTTCAATTTCTTGTCCGCAGCATGAATGTATATGGCCCTCTCTCATACGCTGTGCTCTCGCGCGTCTTCTTCTGCTACGTACCTAATCTCTCATTGGCTTAGCCCAAAAGTGAACAGGTCCTTAACGTTGGTGTTTTTGATGGATTTTTCCTTACTTTTGCTGTCGTCCCACTTTGCACCAGTAGTTCCACTTTCCTGTGCGACAACTGTACCACTATGACCATGGGGGATGCCTTTACCACATTCGTGACGGCGCCTTTGCCCACTTTTCGGTCGCGTGGGACGGACGCGATTTTGTGGGCGCCGCCGCCTCACCACATAACCGCAGATTTTGTTTGTAAATGAACAAAACATGAATGTCACAAAATGATTGTCGGCAATCTTTAATGCATAAAGGCTATCTAACATGTAATAATAACATCCAAAATAAATACACTGGTGTGCAAAACTTAAGGACGAGACAGATGAAGTATCATAACCTTTTGATAGCTTTGTGGACCGTTTAACGGTTCCTGTTAACTGCTTTCTTTAGTGCCCTGTGCAGCTCTTTGTATGTGTGGTTAGGTTCCATAGAGTCATGTTACGCGCCAGTAACACGTCGTTGGAAAAGCTACGTTCGTCCCTAAGTTTTGCACACCAGTGTAGTACGAAATCGATTAACACATTGACGACAACGCGGGGGATATACAGGGGTGGCCAAAAAAAGAGACACTTCACTCCACATTTCAGACAGCATTAATCACACTTTGCTAGAATCAAATCGACTGCCCCCAACTTAGTATTAAAGAGCACATTCTAATCTATCTAAAGTTACATGACAGCCTTCTACACCGACGACATCAGAAGATTTTCCCACGGAAACATGGTTCACGGTACGAGCTCAACGAGGTCGTCGAGGTACCATAGACCATTACGACGTCCCTGAAACGCTGGTCAAAAGCGGTTTTGCACAGTCACAGCTAATGTCTCTGGGAAGCTATTCAACAGTTAATCCATTGAAGAAATTATGTAGCAGCTTCAGGCCGGAGCGATTACGGTAAGCCTCGTTGAGCTCGACGGTGACGGCAGATGACGTCATATTCTGAAGACGGCGGGGCAGTGAAGGAGGGCCTGCTTCTGTTTACGGGGGAACACCTAAGGAATATTTCGCCGTAAAACTTTCATTAACATCGGCTCCCTGTGCGACGAAAAGTTCGATGATGTGCGCCATGGGCAAAGTGTCTCTTTTTTTGGCCACCCCTGTATATCCCCCGCACCCATTACACTCATTTTTTCGCGCACGCCTGATTCTTTTAGAAGTTTCTTGTATTCATTCCATGGAAGAGACCTTGACGTAGCTACAAACATAGTGGCCCTTAGAATGGTCACGTATGCTTTAATTTAGAGGAGGATTTCTGAACCATACGAAATCTTCATTTCAATAAATTTTTCGTTTACTTTTTCTTTTTATGAATGTGAAGATTTAAATAGTAGTAGAAGTAGATAAGGAACCTTAGGGATGACAATATGTGTGTTTTGATTGAAATAATCAACGTAAAATTGCTTTTGAGGTCCATTGCAGCTAGTTCTGAAAATTTCGCTTTTTCATTGTTATTCCATGTCTTTCGATCGAAATTCCACTACTGTACCCCTGGTAGGTTGTGCTCATTACAATTTACTGATTTGGTTTTGAATTGATCATTATTTGTGTATTTATCACTCAAAATCTGCTTGAACGACCTGAGGCGAGCGCGCCCGTGGCCACAGATCGTCGGACCAGATTTTGAGTGATAAATAATCGAGTGATAATGAATAGTCAAAATCGAAGCGGTCCCATGTGGCTGAAAAAGCCAAAACTCGCATTGTCGTCAACGTGTTAAAACGATAAATACTGGTAATGAAAAGGCAAAAATTCTTCACTTTCCTCGCAGTGGAAGCATTTATAACTCCATTGTTTTGATGTGGTCACTTAACTCTCAGTTCATAGGGCTTTGCCTTTACTCTTAGCGCCCTTTCCACTCACACGTTTATAGCAAGAAAAGGAGACATTTGGTAAATGCTACAGAAACAGTTAATGGCGGTAGGTGTGAGGGAAGCAAGGGAGTGGGGTCTCGTATGCAAGGGGGGGGGGTTGATGGAAGGGAACGAAGCTAGATGGTAGGTGCTATAAGAGCCCATCAGCAGTAAAAATTTTGAAATCGTCCACAGTGACGTTTGGCTGCGATCTAACATTTCCATGGACTATGCTTTCTTTTCGTTGCCATTCCTAGCTCCATTTTTCATTCTTCTTAGAACGCATCATCTACGGAGAGTTATAATACGTTAGGCAGTATGTATTTCAATGATTAGGGTTGACAAGCAGGGTCGACCGTGCGTTGTGCAGACTTCAAAATTTTAACGACCCCTCCCCTTTCAGGAGAGTATCAGTACGATCCCTCGTATTAGCTAGTGTTTTTTACATATTTTATGCCCATCATCTATGTATGGGCCGTCACCGACATGGAGAGTGGTGGACAGTGTGTGTCTCGCTCAGAGGACGGGAAACGAGGCAACGTAAAATTTTACTAATCAAATAGAAATAATTTTCCAAATTTCACGTGAACGAAAGCGTGGTAACCAGTAATCACAGAGATTTCTGCGCTCAGACTACTGAGTTTTTTTCAACCATCCCAATTTCCTTTTTTTATGTAAACTGAATAACTAAACCTTGCAGCAATTACGTTACAATACAAACCCCTCCATTCAAAGGTTATATTTTTCTTCAAAAGCGGTCTCATGAGTTCGTGTACAAAAATTTAGAAAGCCAGAACAGCTTTCTTCCTAAAAGGCTTTCAATCTATTGCAAATATTCGATTCTTCAAAAAATCTCCCGATGTCGTCCCGTTGTTCCGTTTTTTGAGCAAACGCGCGTTTCAACATTCACGCTCATAACTTCCCATGTAATGAACACTCCGCAGTTCTCTAAGGCTAATTAGAATTTAGGAGATTAGAGCTTTCCGGAAAAGTACCGGATTTTTCCTGAAGACCACTTTCTAGTACCCCGATGTTCCGTTCTACAGGGGTCTGTGGTCCGAGTTCTGAGAAGGCGCGAGTTTTGGCCATTTAAACGTACACAACTTCCTTCATATATAACTTTTTGTAGTCTCTGAAGAGCTAGGAGACTGACGCTTTCACAAAATATCGAATTTCGTCTTAGTGACCACTCCTTCGAAAAATCATCCCGTTGTTCCGTTTCTTCCCCTAGCTTTTTAGACCATTCTCCTGGAACGTGAGTTTTCAACCTTCAAATGGCCATAACGCTTCTTCAAAATCGGTACATTGAGAAACGGTAAAAAAAAATCGCTGAAATCAGCAAGAGCAGGACCTCAGAGCATATGCCAGTTGCCTTGAAAGGGAAACCTTTCTCCTGCCAGAGGTTTCTATTAGGACCGTGGTCAATCCGCCGCATTCGTTCCACCTTCCTCCACTTTGATTTGGATTAAAAACATTGGACTCTCTCTGGAAGAATATTTTTTGCTCGTACTCACTGGGGCGTGACGTACATACTACTTCAGAAAGAAGTTTTGCTCTGGGATGCGCCATTCAATCGTCTATGGTGAGTAATCGCAGTGGTAGTTGAAAGTCTGTCCTCCTTTGCCACTTAGCCATGCCTTGGCACCTTCAAATTTTGTGATTGGTACTTGAGGGCCCGACCCTTCCCTTGCATTGGCCGAGTACGACCCTCTCGTTGTTCTTTGCAGTCTGTAGAAGAAGGAAGCATGCACGTGTGATGATGAGTTCCATTTCAGGAACATGTTAGAAAATTCAAAGTTCTGACCATCTTCCGCTTTGTTGACATCACTTTGGCATTATTCACTGCTCAGTTGCCACTGATATTCCAACTGATCTTCGTGAACCTGGGAATTATCGATTGTGGACCAATATTGTCCGCCTTAGGCAACGCAAAGTGTAAGTATTTCAGCCTTGTGAAGCCGCGAAATTCAAATCGAATCATTCCCTTTCGAATCATTTGGTTATTTTTCCAGATATATACAATTTTGTTGTTATATGTGAATTGTCATTAATGTCTCTGCTAGCTACACGTCTGCTTCTTCCAGAAAAGTGAGCAATAACTGCCTACTATTATTTTCTTTTTATGATGTTTCCCGAAACATTCTAAAACATTTCTTACAGATGCGCTCTATTCGACAAATCTCCTACACGTTTACTGGAAATCGCAAGGAGTGCTCAAGAGAAAATGCTTTCCAAAAATTAATTACAGAACAAAGCGGCTGGACCGAAATTAATAAACAGAATGGAAACACTTACAGTTACACAAACGAGTTGACAAAGTTTATACGCATCTTGATCAAACGTTGGCAATAGTCCAATTTATGAAAATATCAGCTTCTTTTAATATAATATTACATTGCTATTGCTTCTATTGCTTTCGGTTTTGCATAACATTTCCACTTCCCCATGAAATTATAAACCAGAGAGCGTTGATCAACGTTATTGTAAGTGCACAACGTATTCCACTTCCACTAGAATCTTCAACGAACGTGACTGCGATTTGGCCTTTACAATGACTTAGACCCAGCCGCTGTAGTACACGTCGGTGTTTCTAGCGTCCCAGGCAATTTTTGTACCCCCTGGCGCGAGTGAAGGGGGTTTGATTGGTCTAGATCGAAGTCCGATCTGGTATCCACTAACACAGACACATGCATAGCGCTCGCAGTTGCGTAGCATTGCTGCTGATACAGAAACTTGTCGTAGCTTTACACTGAAGATTCCAACCAAAATAACAGAGAATATTTTTGGAGCACGAAATTTCTGAATGTTCACGAACCATGACTTCCGTGGAAAGCGTCTATTCAGGAAAGGGAACGCGGCGACGTAAACTTAAGAATTCGCTATTCCCTTGTTGGAGTAGGTCAGAAATCGCCCCGTCGAGATATTTCGTCAGAGTACCGCAGCGGGATAAAGTTAAGCGTAGCGATCTTCCAAGATACTTCTGTGAAATATTTGAAGCAAATTTGCGATCCACTAGCACTTCTTTTTGTAAACGTAAATTTGTGTGGCAATGATTCAGCACAATAGGATATACATATGTCCACACAGTTCACTGTATTTTGCCGTGTATAGTATATTTTTCAGCTACTTCCAAAAACCTTATGCTTCCTCTCAAACAAACTCGCAGTTTCAGCGCTTGAACGAAACAGCTGAAGCGCACGACTACGATCCATAACGAGCCAAGGTCCCCACCTCCTCCCGAACAGGGTACAGCAGACTCGTCTACTACTGATTCCGGCAACAACGATCCCCTATCTCTCCGGATCGTTTACGACCCTTATCAGGGATTCCTCGGCGCACATCCTCCTTTCATTGCCCTCTGTCTTGATTTTTTGAGAGGAGCGGAAGAGGCGGTTATCGGTAGGGAAATCAGAGCACAAGGAATCTGTTTGGTGAAGGCCGTACTTCTCCAGCTCGGCATGGGTCACCTTGCGTGTGAGGTTGTAAAGGAATTGGTTCGCCTGTGAACCAGCGGGATAGCAATCACTAGTATAAAGCAAACCCTAGCCTCGTCTTGTGCGTTTGCTGGCATCTCGACCACTTCCAACGCCTGAGTTATAAAAAAAAACAGGACCAATAATCCATTCAAAAAAATTGTACTTTAAGTATTTGCAGAAGAGTCAAGACGGGGAACTTTTTGACCAACCCAATACTTCTATGCAAAAGGTCGCTAATCGGTCAAGAATGCGGCACTATCGGAAAACTCAAGTTCTCGAATGTGGGATCAGTATCATTCTCCTGCAGCACTTCACTTTAAAGTTGACCAGCGAAGAGAAATGGAGATGTATTAGGTCGCCGAAGAATTTTGACAAAGAACGTTGCTGTATATTTACAAACCATTTGAAATAACATATTTTAATTCAAAGGCGAGTCGAGATCGGATGTTTATTGTTTACCAGTTTAGCTGTTTAGCATTCGCGTGCATCACACAGTTCTGCGGCGATGTGGATTGGAACGGCGTAAATTCTCAAACTTGGCCCGATACACTACCAATATTTGATAATGCCATAGCGGATCTTCGCGCTAACCACTTCGATGCACTAATCGCATTTCACCTCCCTCCACTGCTAGCTTCTGTGCAATGATTTCCTCTACTAAGGGTCGTCAGGGTGTTGAGTTATGACGGCGAGTGGGAAGTTCCGCTCACTCCGGTGCCCCCTGCCCCAACAGCTTTCAAACCTCCCGAGGTGGGACCAATTGATGCCAAGTCTTCTCTGCCGAAAATTTGTGTTTTTACTAGCAGGTAGAGGACAGGACAACATGGGACTCAATTCCGAACTTCAGTAGGGCTGCTAGGACATTTGATCGGGTAGTCATAAACTGATTCGACTCTTTCAGGCTCTGAAGAAGGCGATCCTCGCCGAAACGTAAGCCCAATAAAAGTTATTTGCCAACCTCGTGAGGAGCTTCAAAGAAAATAACAACAAGTTATGAGAATGGTGGCAAACTCCGCCCACTTCGGGGTGTGCCACGCCCAGCGTTCACATTCAACCTCTACTCCTCCTCTCACCTCTATACGTATTTTTTCAGGTCTCTAAGTCATCTCGGAGCCGAATTATGAGGTCTTGTAGAAGACGTTATGAGTCATGAATTTTCGTGGCAAACCCCGCCCACTTTGGTGCAAGCTTAGCCCACCAATAGCATTTAACCCCTTTCCCTCCGGCAACCCTTATCCACATTTTCCCGGTCGCCTAACTTCTAGGAACCGAGTTATGAGAGTGGTGGCAAACTCCGCCCACTTCGGGGTGTACGCCCAGCGTTCACATTCAACTACTCCTCCTCTCACCTCTCACACATTTTTTCAGGTCTCTAAGTCATCTCGGAGCCGAATTATGAGGTCTTGTAGGGGACGAAATCGAGCTACGTATCTTTGTGGCAAACCCCGCCCACTTTGGTGCATGGTCGCCCACTGATATCAGTTGACTATCATCTCTTCCCCAACCTTTTCTACTTTTTTCCCATCTCCGGAACTTATTGGAACCGAGTTATGAAGTACCGTGGCAAACTCCGCCCACTTTTGGCGCATGCTCCGCCCGCCAACAGCAGTTGACCCCTTTCCCTCTGCCAACCCTTATACGCTTTTTCCCGGACTCCGGGACTCCTAGGAACCGAGTTATGAGCCTGGTTGCAAACTCCGCCCACTTTGGTGTAAGCCACGCCCAGCCTTGACATTTAGCTTCTCCTCCCTCCTAACCTCTATCCACTGTTTTCCGGTCTCTAAGTCATCTCGGAGCCGATTTATGAGCTCTTGTAGAAAACGCTCGTCCGCTTCACGACACGCTCCGCCCATTGTGGGCGGGCCTCCGTTCACATCATGTGTGCTGGAAATACCTTAGACATAAATATCTCCGAAAATTTCCTTCTGCTTCCACCATTTCAACCCATTTTTACCTATACTCCCACTACTTCCTTTTCTAGGGGGGGGGGAAACGGCAAATTTTTATCCTGCGCGCCCTCCACTCGCCCAGCCTACTACCCACGAAATCTTAGTTTCACCTCAATCCCACACGTGATTTCGAGCGACTAAAGTGGGTACGACCCCCCCCCCTCCAAACTCAACCAGGTACGACCCCCCCCGTTGTTACTTGTACCAACGTAGGGTTGACCCTGCTTGGGCCATGGGGGGTCGTACTCTTGGGGTCAGTAACAGCAGTGGTATCGTGGTGCAGATAGGTAAGAGGGTATAGCGCAGCAGAAAATGAAAATATCAAAAAACATGATATTAAATTTTCTTTGCAGGTTCAGTCGCTCCATTCCTCCACCTTCATGAGAAGGGCGTATTTGAAGGCAGTACAAAGAATGAAAGTGCATCCCCGCAAAGAACACATGTGCGCACGCGCTGCAAAGGCACCTCCTCTGCCTATCGCTCGCTCCTTCTCCCTTAATACCTCGCTGAGAATGACACTGTTGTTAGGGACCCTGTCGCAAAAACGACAACCGTGAAGGAAAAGCCCTGGGCAAATGAAGTTGTTCTTTAGGTTGTAGGAGTTACGAAATGCGTTTACTACAATGCAGCTTCTGTCAACTGGTCATGATCATATGACACCTTCGAATCGATTCTGCAACTTCGAGTGAGGTCGGATGCATGGCCTATACTCAGACAAAATTCGATGATGACGATTGCCCCTTTTCCTATTGCTTATGTTGGGAGATGTTTTCTAGACCCATTTCAAGCGTTGCCAACAATTACACTTGCAATGGTGAAGAAGGGAGCGGATTTTCAGGTGGCCGGATCCGTCCTCGATACATACTCGACGCAGATATCTTCTCAACTAGGAAATGTAGAAGAAAGCTAAGAAGACCATCAGAAAGCGCAAACCTTCCGCTTTCCAAAACTATCTTCCTTTTTCAGGATCTTACAATATAAGAGAGATATTGCTCTTGAAGTGGCAAAAACTCGCGTGAAAATTTCAGCGTCCTCGACGTTTACTCGACGAAATTTGAGAGACCCTATCTTTCTGCATGGAAGGCTTTCAGAGCAATTTCAATACTTCTTGGAAACGCGAAATCCAGCTCTATCTAACCCTACCTCAAACTGCTTCAAAGGTTATGAAATGGAGGAATGCAACCTTTTCATCGAGGGTGTAGATTTCGACGGCTTTTTTCGGGATTCCAGCAAATCTGACCCAGTGACA